>SJYA01002973.1:1028520-1077040 GCA_006410615.1 Neotragus moschatus
TCTTTAGTTCTTCTTCACTTTCTGCCATAAGGGTGGTGTCACCTGCATATCTGAGGTTATTGATATTTCTCCCGGCAATCTTAATTCCAGCTTGTGCTTCTTCCAACCCAGCATTTCTTGTGATGTACTCTGCATATAAGTTAAATAAGCAGGGTGACAATATGCAGCCTTGATGTACTCCTTTTCCTATTTGGAACCAGTCTGTTGTTCCATGTCTAGTTCTAACTGTTGCTTCCTGACCTGCATACGGGTTTCTAAAGAGGCAGGTCAAGTGGTCTGGTATTCCCATCTCTTTCAGAGCTTTCCACAGTTTATTGTAATGCACTCAGTCAAAGGCTATGGCATAGTTAATAAAGCAGAAATAGATGCTTTCCTGAACTCTGTTGCTTTTTTGATGATCCAGTGGATGTTGGCAATTTGATCTCTGGTTTTGATCAGCCTTTTCTAAATCCAGCTTGAACATCTGGAAGTTCATGGTTCATGTATTGCTGAAACCTGGCTTGGAGGATTTTAAGCATCACTTTACTAGCGTGTGAGATGAGTGAAATTGTGCAGTAGTTTGAGCATTCTTTGGCATTGCCTTTCTTTGGGATTGGAATGAAAACTGACCTTTTCCAGTCCTGTGGCCATNTGAAGCCTGGCTTGGAGAATTTTGAGCATTACTTTACTAGCATGTGAGATGAGTGCAATTGTGCGGTAGTTTGAGCATTCTTTGGCATTGCCTTTCTTTGGGATTGGAATGAAAACTGACCTTTTCCAGTCCTGTGGCCATTGCTGAGTTTTCCAAATTTGATGACATATTGAGTGCAGCACTTCCACAGCGTCATCTTTTAGGATTTGAAATAGCTCAACTGGAATTCCATCACCTCCACTAGCTCTGTCCATAGTGATGCTTCCTAAGGCCCACTTGACTTCACATTCCAGGATGTCTGGCTCTAGTTGAGTGATCATACCATTGTGATTATCTGGGTCATGAAGATTCTTTTTGTACAGTTCTTCTGTATATTCCTGCCACCTCTTCTTTATATCTTCTGTTTCTGTTAGGTCCATACCATTTCTGTCCTTTATTGTCCCAAGCCCATGAAGAGCATTATGAGGCCCTAATTATTTTTTTTCCCAAAATCTTGTTCTGTAGATCATGTGACAAAAGTTATGGCCCTGCAACTGTACCCCTAGGAATTTACCCAAGAGAACTGAAAATATATGTTCCCACAAAGAGTTGCAAATGAATACTCATGGCAGCATTATTTTTATTAAATAAAAAGTAGAAACAACCCAATGTCCATCAACTAGTGAATGGCCAAACAAATTGGAATAATTCATACAAGAGAGCATGTTATTCAGCTATAAGGAGGGATGAAGTGCTGTTATTGCTACAACATGAATGAGCCTCAAAAATATCATGCTAAGTAAAAAGAGCCATGTGGGAAAGACCATATATTGCATGTTTTCATGTATAAGAAATGCACAGAAAAGGGAAATCTATGCAATGAAGATAAATTATTATATATAATTATCTCAGAAATTTGGTGTAAAAAATACTTAGTAAAATTATAAATAATAAAATAGATGCTATAGTAATGATACCTATATACTTATACTTTCGGTATTTTATTATTCATGCCTTTTTATACTGCCTGAGGAAAAATGTTTTAATTAAACAATTTCCTGCAACAATTGGGACGATGCCACAACATCAAGTATGATTTAAATCTACACTACAGCATTAAACAGAGATGACTTTAGCATGATTTTTTTTTCTGTTAACTATTAAACTAAATTGCTTCTTAGTGTCCTTTCTAATGGTAAAACTATTAAATACCGTGGGATAAATTTTGCTGGAGTTTGGTTTTAAAGCTTATTATAAGCCAACCTTAAATAATAAGGGTGTCCCGTACAGCATTCTAATTGCTCTACTTGTATCAGCTCATTTAATCCTCACACCAACCAGAAAAGCGACAGGCTAGTTAATTGCCATTTTCCAGATGAGGTTACCACTTACAGAGAGGTCGAGGAACCTGCTCAGTTTCACACCACTGGGAAGAGGCAGAGCTTGGATTCCAACCCCGGCATTCATTCCAAAGTCCATGCTCTTGTCCATGACACAGCTGTCTCTTAATGGAACTTTGCAAGGACATATTGGGCTTCCCAGGTAGCTCAGTTGTAAAGAATCTGCCTGCCAACACAGGAAACGTAAGAGATATAGGTTCAATCCCTGGGTAGGAAGATTCCCTGGAGAAAGAAATGACAACCCACTCCAGTGTTCTTGCCTGGGAAATCCCATGGACAGAGGAACCTGGTGGGCTACAGTCTATGCAGTCTCAAAGAGTCAGACATGACTTAATGACTAAACAACAACAATGAGGACATATTAATATCTGATTTACATTAAGATGAAAAATGCTCTAAATAGTCAAAGTTTTCTATTGACAAGTCAGTTTTTAATGAATGAGGGGACCAGGGAACAACTGCTGTTATTTACTTAAATAAGCCAGGAAAACAATATAAGTATTATGCATTTAATTTGCAGGCATTGAGAAAGGTCGTTTCAAGTGAGACTTATAAATGGCTGTCCTTGAGGAGACTTTATTAAGGAAAAATAATGGCTGTGATGTGTTTGCTTTTAGGAAGAGGAGAGAATCCTTCCACATAATAAGAAAAGGTAATTGTCTAGTTTTAAGAATTTTTAATGCCAAGACTTAATTTTAAGGAGGTTCAAAGAAATAGACAACTGGAAACTTATATTTTAAAACTGGACATTTTAAATTACATTTTTTAAATGTGATTTTATTATTTGAATTTAAGAGTAAAATAAATAACCTCAACAGAAAAACAAAGATTACATGGAAGCAATGCAAACGACAGATAGACACACACACACACCAACACAAAGTATCCTATGCGGGAAAAGCTTTCCTTCTGTAGAAATAAGCACAGGATTTGGCACAAGCTAAACTGGGCTGCCGTCTATGGGGTCACACAGAGTCAGACACGACTGAAGTGACTCAACAGCAGCAGCAGCAGATTTAGGTTCAAACCATGACTTTATTGATAGTTTATCTCGCCTTGTTCAAACTTCAGCATCATTGAATCTCAGGTCCAATTCATACCTCCTTCACACTGTTGTTCTGAAGATTAAGGGAAACAGTGGATGATAAGTGACTTTCCTAAGAAATTTGAGCAGCAATATTAGTCACCCCTTCCTTCCTCCTGGAGTAGAATGGGGAGCCCAAAGATGTCTGTGATTTCTTCCTTAATCTTTCTTCCATGGTTGTAATGACATATACCCTGATAATATCTAAGGAAGCACCTTTAGCTCTTAGGAGAAAAAGTATTAAATGTGTGGCACATTCGTATTATTTTTCCTTTCATCTCTATTTTTTTCCCTTTCCTCTCTCTTTCTTCATTTCCTATTTTTTTTCAAAAAGTTTCTTTGATCAAGCTCATTGCAAAACAGTACCATAAATTTCTTAGTAATCCTAAACCCTGCTTTGAAAACATTATGCCTCATTTCACAGGCTAGATACCAATTTTCAAAAAACCTGAAATTCACAAACGTGGGTGAATATGAATCCAAAAGTGTGAATCCAATAGTGTAATATATGATCACTATTTGTGGTATTCATTTATGCCAGACTACTGAATTGCACATTGCAAATGTGAGTTACAGTGTTCCTCTGAAACGTCTACAGAAAGGATGCTGACACCTCCTGGCCTCTGTTGGCTTGGGTCTGGGCTGTGCTCTGCCAAGAGAAGCTGCTATAGAGGCTGCTTTTGTGGACATTTTAAAACCTCCACACTTTGTCTTGGCCAAAAATTTTGATCTAAATGGGCCAATTGAAATGATCCAAAGATTCCAGAAAATTCAGTAAATACAACACAAACCCAAAAGAGTTCACAGATGTTAAATGTCAACTATAAAATAAGTGTAGCTCTTACTAACACTTTTAGTTGAACAACAAATTCTAGTTAAAATTTTGACACACCACTGATTATAAGACTCTTTGTGACCCCATGGACTGTAGCCCTCCAGGCTTCTGTGTCCATGGGATTCTCCACACAAGAATACTGGAGTGGGTTGCCATTTCCTTCTCCAGGGGATCTTCCCCACCCAGAGACTGAACCCTGCTCTCTTGCATTGCAGGCAGATTCTTTACCATTTGAGCCACCAGGGAAGTCCTATTAATTATAATACATGAAATAAAGTAATATTTTGTGCTATTTAAAAGAGTTCAAAATGTAAAAGTTAACAAAGGCAGATCTTCAAAAGAGATATTTTTTTGCTATTGAAAAAAGTTCCAAACAGTGAGTATAACACACATCTATAAATTTTCCAAAAGTTAGACACAGACAGATACATAAACTGAAAGGGAGAATTGTATATTATTTGAAATTTTACTTTATGCCAATATTTTTGAATAAAATAGAGTTGCAGATATTATAACATGATAAATCAAATGGGATTTCTTATACTGACAACTAAGAGTAATGAGAAATTGGGTAACTTGTGAACATTATTGATTTAGTAATTCTCAAAAAGGATCTGTATAGTTAACAGAAGGTACAGCTCTTTTGGAACTGCCAGAGAAAGAAATACCAAGAGTTTAGATTTAAATTATATAATTCTCATATTTGTTACCAAACTCAGTTTAGTTCAGTCGCTCAGTCGTGTCTGACTCTTTGCAAAGCCATGGAAAGCAGCATGCCAGGCCTCCCTGTCCATCAACAACTCCCAAAGCTTACTCAGACTCATGTCCATTGATTCAGTGACGCCATCCAATCATCTCATCCTCTGTTGTCCTCTTCTCCTCCCACCTTCGCTCTTTCCCAGCATCAGGGTCTTTTCAAATGAGTCAGTTCTTTACATCAGGTGGCCAGAGTATTGAAGTTTCAGCCTCAGCATCAGTCCTTCCAATGAATATTCGGACTGATTTCCTTTAGGATTGTCTGGTTTAATCTCCTTGCAGTCCAACGGACTCTTAAGAGTCTTCTCCAGTGCCACAGTTCAAAAGCATTAATTCTTCAGGCCTCAGCTTTCTTTATAGTCCAACTCTCACATCCGTACATGACTACTGGAAAAACCAAACTACCCAAGAATAAATTAAAAATTTTCCATTTTACATATTTAATATTTTCCAGAAGTGAAAAGCTTCAATATTTTCATTGACTTTACAGTGTAAACAAAATTCCCTCGACACTCCAAAAAAAGGTTAAAATGTTCTACCTTCTCTTCTGCTGAAAAGAACCCTTCCCATATCAGTAGAAACAGTGAACAATGATCAGTAAAAAGCTTCCAGATCTTTAAAAAAGATCTACTGATAATGAATACAGAAAAATTATAAAAGACAACTAGAGAGCTGATTATAAGAAGCTTCAAATTTCCATGTTCATTGCATTCATCTCCTGTAGACCATAACTTTATGTATTCATTCATTCACTCAAAAAGTGAGTGAACTAAATTTAACAAAAAGTGAACTAAATAGAGTACTTGACCTCTGATGAGAGAGAAAATAAACCTATCTAAACTAAAGCCAGAGACCAACAAGTAATGTCCAAAAATTTAAAAGATTGCAATATATGCAAATAACAAATTATTGTCTTGTACACTTGAAACTGTTACATGCCAACTATATCTTGACTTAAAATATCCAAAAATAGAAAAGTAAAGGAACTGCTTCTACTTCTAGTAAGAGGGCACCAAATTCATCCTTCGACCTCCGACTTGAAATAACAATAACAAATGATAAAAATATATGGAACAATGGTTTTCAAGATACTGGACATCAACCACTAAAAGGCGGTGATTTTAGATAAAAAGTAAATCAGGTAATCCATTTGATTGTCCCAGACATATTGCCTTGAGGGAAGGGAATTTCTAGGCCATAGAACAGAGAAGAGGAACCCAAGGAGAGACTGGTGGACAACCTGTGTAGAGCTGGAACTGAGACTTTGGGGACATTAAAGTGGCTCGAGTTGTAGAAGAGTACTGGAGAAGAAAATGCCGAAGGTCCGAGAAAGATACTCCTTAAGCACAAAATACCAGGGAGGAAACTCCTGAGTTCAGAGAAAGTAGGACTCCTAAAGGAAAAAAAGTTGATAAAGAATACTTTGTCAAAACTAAAAACTTCTGCTCATAAAGAAAATAAATAAGATGATAAGCCACAGACTAGGAGAAAATACCTGCAAAGCAAAAATCTCATAAAGGATCTGTATCTTTATATATAAAGGACTCCCTAAACTCAACAATAAGAAAACACAATCCAAGTACAAATTGACTAAATATTTGAATGAAAACTTTTCAAAAGAAGATGTATGAATGTCTAGTAACATCATGAATTTCCTCAGTATCATTACTCATTGAGGAAATGCAAATNCCTGCAAAGCAAAAATCTCATAAAGGATCTGTATCTTTATATATAAAGGACTCCCTAAACTCAACAATAAGAAAACACAATCCAAGTACAAATTGACTAAATATTTGAATGAAAACTTTTCAAAAGAAGATGTATGAATGTCTAGTAACATCATGAATTTCCTCAGTATCATTACTCATTGAGGAAATGCAAATTAAAGCCACTACAAATAACTAAAATTTAAAAGACCAACAATACCAAGTGCTGGTGAAGAGTGGAAGATTTGGAATTTTCATACACTACTGGTGGTAATGTAAGATGATACAACCAGTTTGGAAAATATTGTTGCAATTTTTTAAAGTATTATATATATACATGTATCTATTAGACTTACTCATATTGATGTTTGGCAGAAACCAATACAATCAGTTTAGCAATTATCCNATCACTGACTCGATGGACGTGAGTCTGAGTGAACTCCGGGAGTTGGTGATGGACAGGGAGGCCCAGCGTGCTGCGATTCATGGCGTTGCAAAGAGTCAGACACGACTGAGCAACTGAACTGAAATGTTACTTTTACATTGTTAAGCTATAGATACATTTTCGTGTCAATATTTTAAAGTTTACTTTATCTCCCTCCCCTTTGTTTAAAAACGTCTATAAGATAGAATTCACAGGCCTTATCCTTCACCCAAAGTATACAGTTCAATGGTTTTCAGTATATTCAAGAGTTGAAGGACCATCACCACTATCTCAGGTGGTGCTAGTGGTAAAGAACCTGCCTGCCAATGCAGGAGACACAGGTTCAATCCCTGGCTCGGGAAGATCCCCTGGAAGAGAGTGTGGCAACCCACTCCAGTATTCCTGCCCTGAGAATCCCTTGGACAGAGGAGCCTGGTGAGCTGCATTCCATAGCATCAGAAAGAGTCAGACACAACTGAAGAGACAGCATGCACGCACTAATATCTAAAACAGCAGAACTTTTTCATCACTCCCAAAAGAAACCCATTCCAACCAGCAGTAACTCGCATGTCTCCCAATCCCTTACCCTCACCATTAGGCAAGCACTAAGTCACTTTCTGTCTCTATAGATTTTCTGATTCTGGACATTCAACAACTTTTTGTAGTTTGCACAGTACAAGTTTTGCAATTGTTTTGTAAATAGATTCCTAATATCCTGACTATAAGTAGAAAGGGCTTCATCTCATTGTTGAATTGTTCGCTGTGAACGCATAAAAATACAGACGGCTTTCCTGTTCTATTACTCCTATACTGTTGCTACCCTCCCTGATACCCAGGTGAGCCCACTCACTAATTCCTACAGTTCTATACTGGATACCTTAGGATTTTCTGTAAATATAGACAAAGATCCTATCATCTGCAAACATAGTTTTACTTCTTCCTTTCCCACCTGGGCACCTACCTTATCCTTGTACAGGCTGGAGATTATACGTCACCTATCAACAACACACAGATATTTTAAAGACCATCCTGCCTAGAGGCACCACAGTATTTTTCAAGTTCCATGAAGCTGTCCACTCTTAATTAGCATATACACGTTAAGGATACATGTTAATTTCTAGAAGAAAACAGTAGCCTAGGAATGATACGTACGGTGACACTTGATAGCGAAAGGAAAAGAGCGGAAAGTACTTATCTTTAGGAGTGTTGAGTAACTTGTCAATTATGCATACTGATATGGTTAGCCAGGCCATCCTAATTCCCTTTGCTTTGACACTAAAGAGAGTCCTGAGGGACTTCCTTGCTCTAGATGCTCTGCAAATATAAGGAGGATGCATCGCATGAGTCCCCACCCCACCTGAAGTCACATTTGCATTGTGAGTAAGAAAGCCAGTATAAATAAGGAACTGATCCTGCTTTTACAAAGCAGGAGATAATTACTCATGAAAATGTAGGTACCGTTTTATGCGGCATCAAAATAGATTTTACAAACTCTCTAACTGAAAGACATCCAGAAACTGGGGGAAGAAATAAAACCTGAATGCTGACATAAGGCTATAAACATGGGATATGTCCTGTGTGGTGCAAGTCATGCTAAATATATGACTTTCTATGCTCAAGGAGGTATCTGTTCTAAACCTTCATGAAGTCCAGAGGTAACATNTTTACAAACTCTCTAACTGAAAGACATCCAGAAACTGGGGGAAGAAATAAAACCTGAATGCTGACATAAGGCTATAAACATGGGATATGTCCTGTGTGGTGCAAGTCATGCTAAATATATGACTTTCTATGCTCAAGGAGGTATCTGTTCTAAACCTTCATGAAGTCCAGAGGTAACATCAGTTTATCCTTTCAGTGTTTTCATTCCTTGAGTTGCTATGTATTACTACATACTTGGTCATTTGTTAAGAGGGAGGAAATGAAATCACGTTAGAAATCTAATGGGACTGCCAAGAACATACAAGTGGATATATCCTGGCTTAATATTGCAGTTTTCTTTATCTCTGAATAAAATACATTACACTGATTAGAATCTTCATACTCTATCATGTAACAGTACTTTTAACCTATACTCTATGGGTCTTTTTCCTGCTTTTCCATAGAAGTTTACACTTTACAAATATTTAAACAGACAGCTTAAATATAGCTGGTCTATAGCCTGTGGAACTTAAGACTTTAGAATGCTGCTGCCTAAATAAATATTAAAACCAAAACACTAGACTTTATATCTGTGTTTCCAGTATATTTATTCATCAGAATTTGAAACAAACTTTTACATACACTCAATATCTAAATTATAGCAGGTTGTTTTATGTTTCTAAATCAGAAATAAAATTTCCCATAGAAACAAGGTCATAAGTTGTGATAAGATTATTTTCATAAAAAGCTGTTTATGAGAGAGGCTTCCCTGGAGGCCCAGTGGTTAGAACTATGCTCCCACTGTAGGGGACAAGGTTAGATCCCTGTTCAGGGAGCTAAGATCCACATGTCATGTAGCAAAAAAAAAAAAAAAAACCCCGTTTAAAAATTAAAGAGTTGCTAAAATCTACTACTTAAATACAGTACTAGACTCAGCAATAATACAGTCAACAAACTTTTGCAGACTATTCTAGCTACCAACTATGATGGGCTCAACGAAGGACAGAATTGGTATGGACCTAACAGAAGCAAAAGATATTAAGAAGAGGTGGCAAGAATACACACAAGAACTATACAAAAAAGATCTTCCTGACCCAGATAACCATGGTGGTATGATCACTCAGCTAGGGCCAGACATCCTGAAATGTGAAGTCAAGTGGGCCTTAGAAAGCATCACTACGAACAAAGCTAGCAGAGGTGACAGAATTCCAGTTGAGCTATTTCAAATCCTGAAAGATGATGCTGTGAAAGTGCTGCACTCAATATGCCAGCAAATTTGGAAAACTCAGCAGTGGCCACAGGACTGAAAAAGGTCAGTTTTCATTCCAATCCCAAAGAAAGGCAATGCCAAAGAATGCTCAAACTACCGCACAATTGAACTCATCTCACACGCTAGTAAAGTAATGCTCAAAATTCTCCAAGCCAAGCTTCAGCAATATGTGAGCCGTGAACTTCCAGATGTTCAAGCTGGTTTTAGAAAAGGCAGAGGAACCAGAGATCAAATTGCCAACATCTGCTGCATCACTGAAAAAGCAAGAAAGTTCCAGAAAAACATCTATTTCTGCTTAGATGTTTTTCTGGAACTTTCTTGCTTTTTCAATGATTTTATTGACTATGCCAAAGCCTTTGACTGTGTGAATCACTGTGTGGAAAACTCTTTTAAGAGATGGGAATACCAGACCACCTGACTTGCCTCTTAAGAAATCTGTATGCAGGCCAGGAAGCAACAGTTAGGACTGGACATGGAAAACAGTCTGATTCCAAATAGAAATTGTCACTCTGCTTATTTAACTTATATGCAGCATACATTATGAGATATGCTGGCATGAAGCACAAGCTGGAATCAAGATTGCTGGGAGAAATATCAATAACCTCAGATACACAGGTGATACCACACTTATGGCAGAAAGCAAAGAAGAACTAAAGAGCCTCTTGATGAAAGTGAAAGAGGAGAGTGAAAAAGTTGGCTTAAAACTCAACATTCAGAAAACTAAGATCATGGCATCTGGTCCCATCAGTTCATGGGAAATAGATGGGGAAACAGTGGAAACAGTGGCTGACTTTATTTTAGGGGGCTCCAAAATCACTGCAGATGGTGACTGCAGCCATGAAATTAAAAGATGCTTACTCCTTGGAAGGAAAGTTATGACCAACCTAGACAGAATATTAAAAAGCAGAGACATTACTTTGTCAACAAAGGTCCATCTAGTCAAGGCTATGGTTTTTCCAGTAGTCACATATGGATGTGAGAGTTGGACTATAAAGAAAGCTGAGCACCAAAGAATTGATGCTTTTGAACTGTGTTGTTGCAGAAGACTCTTAAGAGTCCCTTGGACTGCAAGAAGATCCTACCAGTCCATCCTAAAGGAGATCAGTCCTAAGTTTTCATTGGAAGGACTGATGCTGAAACTCCAGTACTTTGGCCACCTGGTGTGAAGAGCTCACTCATTGGAAAAGACCCTGACGCTGGGAAAGATTGAGGGCAGGAGGAGAAGGGGACAACAGAGGATGAGATGGTTGGATGGCATCACCGACTCAATGGACATGAGTTTGGGTGAACTCTGGGAGTTGGTGATGGATAAGGAGGCCTGCATGCTGCTGTCCATGGGGTCACAAAAAGTTGGACACAACTGAGCAACTGAAGTGAACTGAACTGATATTCAAGTTACCTAACTGTGATAACACAGAACATTATTTTTAATACTTGGCAAAGGCATTTTTCAAGGTCTTTTAAAAATATTTTGACTTTTGTTCCCCTTCACAGTCATTTAAATTAATTCTTTAAGGTCCTCAAAGTCTATAATGTCAATTGAAAGAAAAATATAGAAAGAAGTAAAATATAATAGCAGTTAATTGGAGAAAAGACAGACATAATGTATCCTTCACAGGAAAAAGGAAAGGAAGTTGAAACTTTAGTAATGCAACTTTTCTTCTTTAACCCTTCTGGTGACTGTGACCATGTGGCAAGAAAGTAACGAAACTGAAGAATGCCCATCAGCACAGGGTAGGAGTGTTCATGCAGGGCATTCAAGTCATGCATAAGCTGTATTTCAGAGTGTCTGTACATATTTTGTCTTGCCTTGAAAATCCCATGAACGGAGGAACCTGGTAGGCTGCAGTCCATGGGGTCACTAAGAGTCGGACACGACTGAGCAACCTCACTTTCACTTCTCACTTTCATGCATTGCAGAAGGAAATGGCAACTCACTCCAGTGTCCTTGCCTGGAGAATCCCAGGGACGGGGGAGCCTGGTGGGTTATCGTCTATGGGGTCGCACGGAGTCGGACACGACTGAAGCGACTTAGCAGCAGCAGCAGTACATATTTCTTCACTGGTATTTCAAATTCAAACAGAAAAATCTTTACCTTCTACTTGGGTATATAGAAAATATCAACGGATTAATTGTATATGATCAGATAAACTATTTACTATCATGAATACACTCATTCTCCTTACTTTGAAAAAAAGATTTATTTCATCTACATTTCCCAATGTTCAGTGAGGTTTTTTACATGGGTGACAAAGACTTTTCTTCTTTAAGCAATATTATGTTAGTCGCTCAGTCATGTCCAACATTTTGCATCACAATGGACTGTAGTCTGCCAGGCTCCTCTGTCCATGGGGTTTTCCAGGCAAGAATACTCGAGTGAGTTACCATGTCTGTCTCCAGGGGATCCTCCCAACCCAGGGATCAAACCCGGGTCTCCCACATTGCAAGTAGATTCTTTACCGTTTGAGCTACTCAAACATTTGGCTTTAAAATGAACAAACACACGTCAAAGTAACCTGAGATCTACTCATTCCTTTCCCCTGGACCTCCACTGGCATGAAGTAACTTGGATTTGCCTTGGTAATAACAAGCTACTGAGAGAATATTGTACAATGTTCCTTAACTGAATCATCAGCTCTCCAGGTTCCTAGCAGGGTTTGTGAGCACAATCTGCTTCCCTTTGATCTGCGTGCCTACTGCTACTGCAGCCCTCCGGATCACTTCCCCTCCAGCATTCCTTAGCAGATGCTCAGCCTCACTTTTACTTCTACTTTCTTCATAATACCTTGAAGTCAAAGTGAAAGTCACTCAGTTGTGTCCGACTCTTTGCCACCCCATGATGGACTCTACAGCCCATGGAATTCTCCAGGCCAGGATACCAGAGTGGGTAACCTTTCCCTTCTCCAGGGCATCTTCCCCACCCAGGGATCAAACCCGGGTCTCCTACTGCCTTACTTTGATGCTTACTCTAAATAGATCATTTGGTCATTCTGTTTCTTTATACTTAACTATCTGTTGTTTTAACGAGTGAGCTCTACAACTAGAAAATAACCCTCAGGAACAAGGACTCACCAGGAGGTATTATCGAAATTTAAATGTTTCAATATTCAGGCAAAGGTGTTATTTTCCCATATATTTAGACTAGAAATCCAGCACTTGCTATTTATCTCTTTTGTAGTGGCGTAATATGGGGTCTAACTCCGTTCCCCTTGGGTCTGGGTTGGCTCTGACTCATCAGAAACCAAAAAATGAGCAGAAGTGATGCAATTTGCGGAACCAGGTCAGAAGGAACCCAGTAGCAGCCTCATGGTCTCTTGGGACATTTCATCTCTGGACAGGTCATCTTCAGAAAGTTCTCTGGGCAAACTCTCCCTCTGATAACACACCCATCATGCATCCACATTCAAGTCAATAGAGAGGCCACGCAGGTAAATGCTCTGGCCAGCAGTTTTAGCTGAGCAGAGCCTTCAAGTGTGAGCACTAGACATGGGAGTGAAGAAGTCTCCAGCTGATTCTGCCCGCCAGCTGCTGCTTCTCAGCTGAAACCCTAGATTTCAGAGAACAGAGCAAGCCATCCCTGTTGTGCCCTGTCTGAAATACACAGAATCTATCTATGCGTGTGATAAAATGACTTTTTAAATGTTAAACCACTAACATTTGGGGTAGTTTGCTACACGGCAATCAATAAGAGTCTGCACAGTTACAAATTTCAGAAAGAAAAACAGGAAAAACTAGCCAAGTACTATTTGCAAAGAACATGCATCTTCAAACTAAAATGGCCTACCAATGGCCAATACAACAAATTTTAAAAGGTTTATGTCAAGATATATCATTGCAATCTCTCAAAGATCACGTATAAAATCAGACCTCTACACCAGAACAAGAACTGGGATAGGACTGACCTCCTCATCGAGACTGGATGCTAACAGATAGTACAGCAATCCATCAGAATTCTCAGGGAAAACACCCAACCCAACCAGCCATTATATGTACAGAGGGAATAAAAGGACTCAAAAAGTGACTTTCTTCACATTTTCCAATAAGGTGGTTCTTAAGGATATGTTCCATCATAATCAGGGAGTATGTCAAGAAAGAATGACATTTTGGAAAAAAGATCACATAAAGAAGGAAATGTAATCAGGATACAGTATTAGGATGAGAAGTGAACAGTATTTACATAGTCATAATAATGTATGTGATTTATAATTCAACCTATATACAAAGCAAAGACATCTTAATTGTAGTTACATTACAGAATGAAATAAAGATCTCATCAGCTTTGATGAAGTCTTTTACTTTTAAAAACAAAAAGTAAAAAGATACCACAAGTTGGCATTATAAGAGGGAAGATGAAAAAAAGATAAAGGTGTTACTGTTCTAACCACTTAAACAAGTAAAACCAAACTTCTGTTTTTTGTTTGTTTTTTTAAGGTCTACAAAATTGATAAACCTCTAGCAAGAATAACAAAGAAAAAAACAGACAACATGAATTTTTATCAGGAACAAAAGGAAGGAATTTCAATTCAGGCATTAAGAGAAGAGAATACTGCAAACGATGCTACAACACAAATTCAACAATTTAGGTAAAATGGGCCAATTCCTTAAGAACTCCAAGCTATCAAGACTTATCCAAGATGAAACAGGTAACCCAAACATTTAACAAAATTTAACTATAGATAAAAAACCTTTTGTCTACATCTCACAGATACAGAGAACAAACCAGTGGTTAACAGTGGGGAGGGGTAGGAGAGAAGGGGCAATAACGGAGGAGGGAATTAAGACTACGAACTATTAGGTGCGTTACAAGGATATACTGTACAACACAGGGATTAGAGTCAGTATTTTACAGTAACTATAAATGCAGTATAACCTTTATAAACTGTGAATCACTATGTTATACATCTGTAATTCATAAAATACTGTAGAGTTTTTTAAAAAAATCTTCTGGGGAAAGTCTCTAAGCTCCCATGATTTCACTGGTAAATATTCTCTCTCTTTAGTCGTGAAGTCATGTCCAACTCTTGCAACCCCATAGACTGTAGCATGCTAGGCTCCTCTGTCCATGGGATTCTCTAGGCAAGAATACTGGAGTGGGTTGCCATTTCCTTCTACCAAACATCTATGAAAGAAATAATGCTAAATATATATAGTCTCTATAGAAAATGAACTTCCCTTGTGGCTCAGCTGGTAAAGAATCTGCCTGCAATGTGGGAGACCTGGATTCGATCCCTGGGTTGGGAAGATCCTTTGGAGAAGGGAAAGGCTACCCACTCCAGCATTCTGGCCTGGAGAATTCCTGTATAGTCCATGGGGTCACAAAGAGTTGGACACAACTGCATGACTTTCACTTTCACTTTTCATTACAGAAAATATAAGCTGCTGCTAAGTTGCTTCAGTAGTGTCCAACTCTTTGCAACCCCATAGACGGCAGCCCACCAGGTTCCTCCATCCCTGGGATTCTCCAGGCAAGGACACTGGAGTGAGTTGCCACTTCCTTCTCCAATGCATGAAAGTGAAAAGTGAAAGTGAAGTCGCTCAGTCACGTCCGACTCCTAGCGACCCCATGGACAGCAGCCTACCAGGCTCCTCCGTCCATGGGATTTTCTAGGCAAGAGTACTGGAGTAGGGTACCACTGCCTTCTCCAAGAAAATATAAGAGGAAGGTACATTTCACATTCTATGAGACCAGCACTAATGTGATTCCAAAGATAGACACTGAAGGAAAACTACAGACCAATATCCCTTCCTAATAAACCTATACACTCAAAATTCCTCAATATAATACAGCCTGCCCTCTCCATCTGTGGGTTCCACATCTGAATTAAACTAACTGTGGATCAAAGATTTCAGGGGGAAAAATGGAAAAATAAAATAACAAAACTTCAATTTCCCTCATAGGCAACTATTTACACAGTATTTGCATTATATTTACAACTACTTATATAACATTGGTGGCTCAGATGGTAAAGAATCTGCCAGCAATACCGGAGACCTGAGTTCAGTCCCTGGATTGGGAAGATCCTTCTCCAGTATCCTTGCCTGGAGAATTCCATGGACAGAGGAGCCTGACAGGCTATAGCCCATGGGGTTGCAAAGAGCTGGACACAACTGAGCAACTTTCACACAAACACACAACATGTAAATGCTATGTAAACAGATGTAAATACAATATAAATACTATGTAAATAGTTGCTGGCATATATAGCAAATTCAAGCTTGGGTTTTCAGAACTTTCCAGAAATTGTTTGAATGCTTTGTATCCACCAATTGGCTGCACGCAAGGATGGGGGACATGTAGATTCCCCATCTTCCACTATTGAAAACCCATCCTCGCGTAAATGGACCTGGTGAGGGTTTAATTACGATTCCCGTTTTCTAGATCAGGAAAATGGAGCTTGGAGAGATTAACTAGATTTGTTTAAGACAGATCCCACAGCTGGAAAATGAGAGTGCCAAGGTTTAAATCTAGGGCTGACACCAAAGCCTGTGGTCTTAACTACTGAGCATATGGTGTGGCAGCAAGAGAATCAGGAACAGGCGAGGAGTCACACACCCACTCACAAGAAGGCAGACTGTGCACAGCTCAGCCTCCCAGCCCTCCTCCAACACAGCCTCCCNGAGAGTGCCAAGGTTCAAATCCAGGGCTGACACCAAAGCCTGTGATCTTAACTACTATGCTTATGGTGTGGCGGCAAGAGAATCAGGAACAGGTGAGAAGTCACACTCCTGCCTATAAGAAGGCACACTGCATAGCTCAACCTCCCAGCCTTCCTCCAACACAGCCTCCCCTCCCATTCATTAGCACCCAGACGGAAAGGCAGAAAGGAACTGGAGCTGCTTCTCATGAAGGCTGCCCCCAACTGAGACGGGCACCAAGCAAAGTCTTTGGCAGATATGTTTACACAGAAGAAGAATGCCAAGGGCCATGCTTCCTGCCCTCAGAAAGCTTGGTCTAGTTTATACCCGAAGATCATGTCCTCGAATTGCCCACAATACATGGTGTGCTCAGGGACTGTAATACACGTGCACGTAGACATCAGTGTGTGTAGATGAAACAGTCGTGCAGATGCACATGTGTGTGGAGAGCACTAGAGATTCTCTTGAAGTCCTAGCAGTGCCACTCTGCTTAATCATGTAATAACTCATAACTGAGCTAAATGGACTCTCACCCTGGCTATGAGAATTAAAAAAAAAAAGTTTACTAAGAGCACATCCAAGACTTTAAGGGTTACTACTGGTTACACTACTAAAAACTCTTTCAAAGTAGCCTCAAGCACTTAAACATATCTATATACATGCAAAATCAAGACTCAGGTAACTGCAAATTCCTTAAAGATCATGCAAGGTAACATGTGGTTTACACTTTATACATACATATATAAATATATATTTATTTATACGAAATTATGAAATTAAAAGATGCTTATTCCTTGGAAGAAAAGCTACAACCAACCTAGACAGAATATTAAAAAGCAGAGACATTACTTTGCCAACAAAGGTCCATCTAGTCAAAGCTATTGTTTTTCCTGTGGTCATGTATAGGTTTNATTTATACGAAATTATGAAATTAAAAGATGCTTATTCCTTGGAAGAAAAGCTACAACCAACCTAGACAGAATATTAAAAAGCAGAGACATTACTTTGCCAACAAAGGTCCATCTAGTCAAAGCTATTGTTTCTCCTGTGGTCATGTATAGGTTTGAGAGTTGGACTATAAAGAAAGCTGAGTACCGAAGAATTGATGCTTTTGAACTGTGGTGTTGGAGAAGACTCTTGAGAGTCCCTTGGACTGCAAGGAGATCCAACCAGTCCATCCTAAAGGAGATCAGTCCTGAATATTCATTGGAAGGACTCATGCTGAAGCTGAAACTCCAGTACTTTGGCCACCTGATGCGAAGAGCTGAGTCATTTGAAAAGACCCTGATGCTAGGAAAGATTGAACGTGGGAGAAGGGGACAACAGAGGATGAGATGGTTGGATGGCATCACCAATGCGATGGACATGAGTTTGAGTAGGCTCCGGGAGTTGGTGATCAACAGGGAAGCCTGGTGTGCTACAGTCCATGGGGTCGCAAAGAATCAGACACAACTGAGCAAATGAACTGATATATACATATACACACAAATGATAATATACATTCCTTGAAAAATACTGTTCAGCAAAGCAGCTGACAAAGGATTAATCTCCAAATAAACAAACAGCTCATGTATCTCCATATCAAAATAACAGCCTAATCAAAAAATGGGTGGAAGACCTAAACAGACATTTCTCCAAAGATGACATGCAGATGGCCAAACACATGGAAAGACACTCAACATCATTAATTATTAGAGAAATGTAAATCAAAACTACAATTAAATATATCAGCTCACACTAGTCAGAATGGCCATCATCACTAAGTCTATACACGGTACATGATGAAGAGGGTGTGGAGGAAAGGGAATCTTCCTACACCGCTGGTGGGAATGTAAACTGATAAAGTCACTATGGAGAACACTATGGAGGTTCCTTATAAAACTAAAAATGGAACTAACATGCAACCCAGCAATCCCGCTACTGGGCATATTCCCTGAGAAAAGCCTAATTCAAAAAGACACATGCACGCCAACATTCACTGCAGCACTGTTTACAATAGCCAGGACACGGAAACAATCTAAACGTCCATCAACAGAGGAACAGATAAAGATGTGGTACATACACACAGTGGGCTGTTAGTCAGAAAAAAAGAACGAAACTGGGTCATTTGTAGAGACACAGTTGAAAATAGAGACTAATGCAGAGTGAAGTCAGAAAGAGAAAAACAAATACCATATATTATCCCACGCATATATGCACAATCTGAAAAAAAAAAAAAGGTATAGACAATTTACAAAGCAGAAAGAGAGATAGAGACAAAGAACAAACATATGGATACCAAGGGGCAAGGGGAGCGTGGGGCAAGGCAAATTGGGAGACTGAGATCAACATATACACACTATTGACACTATGTATAACACAGATAACTAATGAGAACCTTAAAAGAATAAAATATACTGGATATGTAAAAATTTAAAAAGCAATTAAAAAAAGAAAAATACCATGTTTATCATTTTAAGCTAGTTAGTTTAGACTGGCCTTCCTTCTACTCCCTCAAATATTTTTAAAGTTAGTATGGCTTTTTAACATATGACGGAATCTAAGAAACAAAGTAATCAAAATCCTAAGAGCTAAGCAAACCAATGACGAAAAGTGGGAGATCACCGTAATGGGAGAAAACCAGACGTCACAGTTCAAATCCTGAGAACATATACCACAATTTAAAAAGAAGGCGATCCAAAATAATTAATAAAAATATCCATTTTAATCAATGTCTTATTTCCTCCTGATTTCCTCCTATCTCTATCCTATTTTAGCTGGAAAGGATTTCATGAGAGAGAATAGACAGAGTACACTCATTGAAAATGACAAATTTCCTAGGACCACAATTTTTGAGGCCCCCGCCCAGCACCTTACCCCATTTCTTAGTTCAGGATGCCATGTTTGCTTCATTTTACTTTTCTGTCTCTCAACTGCTCACATATATGGGGACTCTGACCCTCTCACGTATATGCAATTTTCATATGTAACAAATACTTTCCCAATTTTATTGATATATACTTGACATACATCAGCACTGCATAAGTTTAAGATGTATAGTATTATGATCTGACATGAAATGATTATCACAAGATATCCATGAGATGATGTTTACTAATCTTGTGATAATTAGTAAATATCCATCATCTCATATAGATACAAAAAGTTTTTCCTTGTAATGAAAATTCTTGGTAGTAAATCCTAACAATTTTCATATGTAACACAGTATTAACTGTCACATCCCTAGGACTTCTTTTTTTAATCGAAGGATAATTGCTTTACAGAATTTTGCTGTTTTCTGTCAATCCTCAACATGAATCAGCCATAGGTATACACGTAGCCCCTCCCTTTTGAACCTCCCTCCCCATTCCACCCCTCTATGTTGATACAGAGCCCCTGTTTGAGTTTCCTGAGCCGTACAGCAAATTCCCGTTTGCTATCTATTTTACATATGGTAACGTAAGTTTCCATCTTACTCTTTTCATACATCTCACCCTCTCATCCCCTCCCCTCTCCCTCCATCCATAAGTCTGTTCTCTATGTCTGTTTCTCCATTGCTGTCCTGTAAATAAATTCTTCAGAACCATTTTTCCAGATTCCATATATATGCGTTAGAATATGTATTTATCTTTTTCTGACTTACTTCACTTTGTATAATAGGTTCTGGGTTCTAGTTCTACCTCATTAGAACTGACTCAAAGGCATTCCTTTTTATGGCTGATTCATGTTGATGTCTGGCAGAAACCAACACAATTCTGTAAAACAATTATCCTTCAATTTTAAAAGTAAATTTAAAAAGTTTTAGTTTCTCCTGTGGATCTGACTCATGTCAATTTAATTCTTAGGCTAGCCAGAAGAACCTAGAAGGGCAGAAGAGAGTTTTCTTTATTCCTGACAGGTCTCAGTCTTAGAGATCTCGTCTCACTCTCCAACAGTAAGGCAAACTCTCCATTTGGCTGGAGGATGGGGTAAAAGAAACAATATAGTACATTTCTGCAAAGATCTTTAAAAGTCCACCCCCTCAAACAACCAATCAAAGCACTGCACATTAAGGAAGGGATGAAGACACTCCTCTCATACCTCACAATTCAAAAAGTGGACAGGTCAGAAAGAGGATCGAGACTACACTAAATCCACCATCCATCGAAGAACAACAGCCAAGATGCAGGTTACCCCAATGACCATCACTCTGGAGGTTGAATCCCCAGATACAACAGAAAATGTAAAGACCAGGATCCAGGATAAGGAATTTCCTTCTGATCAAAGACTTCTCTTTGCTGGCAAGCAACTGGAAGACGGACTCTGACTTCAACATTCAAAGGAGGCCACTCTTCATCTTGTATGAAGACTTCACGGTGGTGCTAAGAGAGAATCTTACACCACTCCAAAAAGAATGAGGGAAAGAAGGTTAAGCTGGCTGTCCCAAAATACCATAAGGTAGATGAGAATGGTAAAATCAGCCGCCTTCCGAGGGAGTGCCCTTCAGATGAATGTGTGGGTGCTGGTTTTTATGGTCAGTCACTTTGACAGATGCTACTGTG
Source organism: Neotragus moschatus (assembly GCA_006410615.1). Lineage (NCBI taxonomy): Eukaryota > Metazoa > Chordata > Mammalia > Artiodactyla > Bovidae > Neotragus > Neotragus moschatus. Next base: position 1,049,403 of record SJYA01002973.1, read on the forward strand.
GCCTATGTGGTCTGATCTACTGTTTCAAGAAACCAGAAAACAAGTAACTTTATACTGGTTAACAAAAGACATGAACTAACAGGCTGAAAAACAAAAAGGATTACACAAAAGAAACCCAGTATGCAGGGTTGGTGAGGAGTGTTCTAGATTAGGAATTGGGCTTGTCTTCTCCTCACTGCTATCACCAGCCTTATGTCCTGTCCACCTGAAAGCCCAAGGGACTGGAAATGTAAGGGACTGCAGTGACATGGGCGACTTCCCTGGTGATCCAGCGGTTAAGACTCTGCGCTTTCACTGCCGGGGACAGAGGTTCGATCCCTGGTTTGGGGAGCTAGGAGCCAGCATGCTACGCAGCATGCTCACAAATCAAATTGTTTTTTTAAGAAAAACACACTTCCTCCCATACTAATTACCTTCAAAGAACCGGGAGCCCTAGAGTTTAACAAATGAGTGAAGAGCGCATTTAAAAAAAACCCAAAGTACATTTAAGTGTTTCATTTTCTTAGTGTAGTTAGACATCACTCACCTCAACTAGGAACTCACACAAAACAAGGCCAGCCTCAATTTTAAAAAATTATTTGCTGAAGCAGCCTCAGGGAAAAAGGCCACAGCTAAGTTTTTAGATAAGACAGAACTTACTCACTGAAGGAAGAGTAGTTTTCCTCAGGAGTTTTTCAAGATAACCAAAAAGATAACGAACAGTTCTGTGGTTCATCCGAACATGTTGCTTGGGCTTTAGCAACAGGGGTTTGCTTGTCTACATGGACAGAAGTGATTCAGGGAGAGGACTTTAAAAATACTTCTGTTTACCTAATGGAACTCAGTGTTCAGAATGCTCGTCTCCTCTCCTGGTTCACTCACCACAAATAGGAACCGAGATCACTTGCTCAAGAAGAAGGGGAACAAGACACTACCACATACCAGTCATCTTTTATTTTTCCTTTTCGCCCAGGCACATGTATTTGGCAATGCTCTTTGCAAACATCTGCTGCTGCTGCTAAGTTGCTTCAGTCATGTCCGACTCTGTGCGACCCCATAGACGGCAGCCCAGCATTTTAAAAACTACATAAGGTGAATAACCACCACCAATTAATTCACCAAACCTAATAATGAATGGCCTGCCTTCCTCGACAAAAAATTTTTGCACCAAAATTCAGAAACTCAAATCTAGTTTCCATCACGTAACACTGATGTGTAAGGACGTAGAGGGGGAGAGTCTTACCATTTATCTGAAAAATACATCTCATAGGTAACTATTTTCAAGCCTCTGGACTTTCTCAGTCACACTCATACCCCAGGCCCATCATTTTTTAGTGTTGTCTTCAGCTCTGTTTCAGTCACACTTCCATCATACTCACCTTGCTCAGTCCCATCCGAGCACCCATGCTGAAGCCTCCACCATCACCCCCAGAGGACCCCGCTCTTGGCTATGACTTAGCGCATGTCAGGCACTGAGACATTGGGATCCCCTTCCTCAAGGGAGGGGCTCTTCTTTCCCCTCACATATGGCATAGGCGGCCTCAATTCATGTTGTAGAATAGTGAATAAACGTTGTCTCCCACCTCTGAGACAATGATTCATACCCACTACTCTTTCCCCAGACTCGCTGCAGCTTCTCTGTTGGAGTGGCTCCACACCAATCCTTCTGTTACCATTACCACAAAAGATACTCACTGAGCCTCTATCAAAGCCAAGTACTGCTGTCCAGCTGGAATAAAGCAATGAACCAAACATAAAAAACCCTGCCTACATGGAGCATGCATTCTAATAGGGGAGAAGTGATGCCCTGGACAGCTCATATTCAATTAAAACTTCAGTATAATTCAGTTGTTTTGATTCAAGATTGAGTCAAGTGACTGCCCAGACTCCTACGGTAGATATTCTGCAAAGACAGTTACCACCAACTCCTCCTAAACCTGCAGACACGGGACTACTCCTCCCATTAAGAGGCAGAGTCTGTTTCCTCTCTACCCGAACCTCAGCTGCCCTGTGACTCAGCTGCCCTGTGACTCAGTCAACAGAACTCTCAGAAGTGACTGCTGTGCCAGTTCTGGGCCCAAGAAATCCGACAGTTTCCACCATCCACGAAACCAGGCACCACGTGAAGAAGCTCAGCCTATCCTGCTAGAGAGAAGGCCATGCAGAGAGAAGGGCTCCGAGGAGGAGAACGGTGGCACCCTGGGTGACAACCAGGACAAAGGCCACAGACGCGTGAGTGAGGCCACCTCCTACCTTCCAGCCACCAGGTGAATGCAGCCCCTTGAGTGAGCCCAGCAAACTGCACTGGAGCAAAGACCACCACCCATGATGAATTTCTGAACTACAGCATCACAATCAGTAAAGTGGTGGTTTTAAGCCACTAAATTTGGGAGTGGTTGTTAGGCAGCAATAGATAAGGGAGATCCTGCCTTCAATGAGACAGAGTTCTTAGCCAGAGTCAGGGTGGTATCTTCTACATGTTTCTAGACCTTCATTATATAAACCACTACAGTTAGGCAAAAAGGAAATACCCAGCCAAGATCTGATGAGTGACTATTTTTTTGTTTGTTTTTTAAAACAGCTTTACTGGGTTAGAAATTACATACCTTAAAGTTCATCCACATAAAGTGTACAGTTTAAAGGCTTAAGTAACTATCACAGAATCTAACTTTAAAATCTTTTCATCACCCCCCAAAAAGAAACCCCATAATTGTTACCAGTCACTCCCGATTTTCCACCAACCCCCAGCTCGGTCCTGGGCAACCACTGATCGACATTCTTTCTGTCTCCACGGATTTATGTATTCTAGACATTCTGTATAAATGGGATCATACACTATATGGTCTTTTATGACTGCCTTCTTTCACTTAGCATGATATTTCATTGGGGTAGAGTTGCTCTAATGATGAGTGAATATTTATAAAATGAAATGAGGGAGAGGATTGTGGAGAAGTTGCCAAAGTATAACGCACCAGAATCTGTCTAGCCAACAACTGCACTGGTGGAATCTAACTATTTTGGAACCTTCCAGGGGAAGGTAAGATGATAAATTGTGATGAACTACAGTCAATTTTGGCTCTTAGCACAGTAGGAGCCACCCGTTCATCATCCCCAGACCCTTGGCAGACAGCTGCGCATGTGTTCCTGGAACCACTGGCCACAGTCTGTGGGAGCTAGGCTGGGCATAAAGGACCCTGTGCTCCAAACACCACGGGTCCCTGCTGTGACTGCCAATAACTGCTTCTGATCACAAAGGCGAGCAGCCACTGTGCCTCCCCACCCTGTTGCAGTCCCCTTTCCTTCTAGCTGAGATGACTTCCAGGGGATTTAAAAGGCCAGGTCTCTTCTCCCCCTTCATTTTTCACTTCTTCCCCCTTTGGAGCCCGATATTGAAGACTAGGACATTTAAAAACAACTGCATATATGAAAAAAATTAGTGACTATGTGTGCCCTGAGAAAAGCTCAGAAAAGACCTGGGAAGACCTTTGGTTTCCATCTCGGGCTGATCCTCAGCAAAGGGACTATATAAAACAATTAAAATAAAAAACAAACAATAAGAAAAACAAGCAAGCCCTAGGGAAGGGGGAAATCTGATTTCCAGAGTTACCACATTATATTCAAGAGTCCACTAAAATAAATCATAAGGCATGCAAAGGAACAGCAAAATATGGCTCATTCAGAGGGAAAAAAAGATGCTGTCCCTACAAAAGACATAATGGCTAATACACTAGACAAAGACTTCAAAGGAAATGTCTTAAAGATGCCCAACAGACTAAAGGAAGATATGCAAAAAGCCAAGAAAACAAAGTGTGAATGAAAGGAAATATCAATAAAATGACAGAACCAAAAGGAAGTTCTGGAGGGAGCTCAAAAGTATATAGCTGAAATGAAAAATTCCTTAGGAGGAGTCAAACGCAGATTTCAGTAGACAGAAGACTCGGCGAGCTTGAAGATAAGACAATGGAAATTACTGAGTTTAAAGAAAAGAAAAAAGATGCAAGAAAAGCCAACAGAGCCTAAGGGAACTGTGGGACACCATTAAGAAGATATAGAGGAAGTCACAGAGGGAAAAGAAAAAAGGGAAGAGAGAATACTTGAAGAAATAATGGCTGAAAACGCCCCAGATTTAATGAAAGAGACTACAAACATCCAATGAGCTCTGTACACTCCAAATAAGAACACAAAGAAACCCACACCAAGACACATTCTAATCAAACTTTCAAAAGACAAGAGAGTCTTCAAAGCACAAGACAAAAGTGACTCATCACAAAAAGGGATCCTCAATAAGATCACCAGACTTGTCAGAAAGTCCAGAAATAATGGCGCACAATGGGCTGGTATTGCAAAGTGAAGAAAACAAATCATCAAATGAGAACCCTGTTTCTGGCAAAACTGTCCTTTAAGAGTGAGAGAGAAGGCAAGACTTCCCCAAACAATAGTTGAGAAACTATGTGACCACCAGACCTACCCTGCAAGAAATGCTCAAGGAGTCCTACAGGGTGAAATGAAAGGACACTAGGCAGTATTTTGAAGCCTATAGAGAAATACAAATCTCAATAAAGCTGAGTGTATCCGCAATTGCAGAAACCTATTATTGTATGGAGAAGGAAATGACAACCCACTCCAGTGTTCTTGCCTGGAGAATCCCAGCCTGGTGGGCTGCCATCTATGGGGTCGCAAAGAGTCGGACACGACTGAAGCAACTTAGCAGCAGAAGCAGCAGCAGTATTATTTTAACAGTGGTTTGTAACTACATTTTTCTACAGGATTTAAGAGACTAAAACATTAAAAATATATATATAGTACAAAAGCCAGTATTACTGTAACTTGGGTTTCTCACTCCAAATCTTATTTTCTATATAATTTTAGATCAGTGCACTTTTAAGGAATTATAAGTTCATTTTAGAGTGTCTATGTATAAAGATGATAGTTTTGTGACATCAACAACCAAAAGGGGTGGGGACAAAGCTGTAAAGATTCACATTATTAAAATCAGAAATGAAAATAGGGACATTAGCACTGGTTCTACAGATATAAAAGGGATAGACGTGAACAACTGGATGCCAACAAATCATATCTAGATGAAATGGACAAATTCCTAGAACCACAAAAGCTACAAAGATTAAGTTATGAAGAACTAAAAAAGTCTCACTATTCCTATAGCCAATAAGGAGACTGAATCAATAATCAGAAATCTCCAAACAAAGAAAAGCCTTGGACCTGATGGCTTGACTGATGAAGTCTACTAAACTTTTAAAGAACTAACTCCAAAACGTTTCCAAAAGACTGAAAAGGTGGGGATATTTTCAGACTCACTCTGAGAGNTATTCCTATAGCCAATAAGGAGACTGAATCAATAATCAGAAATCTCCAAACAAAGAAAAGCCTTGGACCTGATGGCTTGACTGATGAAGTCTACTAAACTTTTAAAGAACTAACTCTCAAACGTTTCCAAAAGACTGAAAAGGTGGGGATATTTTCAGACTCACTCTGAGAGGCCAACATTACTTTGATACCAAAGCTGGATAAGGACATGGTAAGAAAACTGCAGACCAATATTCCTTCTGAACACTGATGCCAAACCTTCAACAAAATGCAACAAACAGAAGTCAGCAGTATATTAAAAGGATTATATGCCATGGACAAGTAGATTTATTCCTGGCGTGTAAGGATAGTTCAACAGACCAAAAAGGTGGCACACCGTATCAACAGAATGGAGGAAGAGTATCCACCTGATCATCTCAATTGAGCAGAAAAAGAATTTGACACAAATTCAACACCCTTTCATGTTTAAGAACATTCAAACTAGAAACAGAAGGAAACTACTTCAACAGAATAAAAGCTGTATGTGAAAACCCACGGAGATCATCATCTTCAATGGTTCAAGACTGAATGCATTTCCTCTAATATCAGGACCAAGGCAAGGATACCCACTTTCAGCATTTTTGCTCAACACAGTATTTGAACTTCACTCAGAGCAATTAGGCTAGAAAAAGAAAGGCATCCAAACTGGAAAAGAAGTAAAATTCTCTTTGCAGATGATATGATCTTATATGTAGATAAACCTAAAAATTCCACACATACCAAAAAACTATTAAAACTAACAAATTCACTGAAGTGGCAAAATACAAAAGCCAACACAGAAAAAACTCAGTTTCATTTCTCTGCATATAACAATGAACAATTTAAAATGGAAATTACAAAAACAATTCTGTTCACAGAAACAATTCTATTCACAAAAGTATCAGAAAGAATAAAATACTTAGAGGAGTCAACCGAGAGAAATATTTGTACAATGATAATTACAAATATTGATAAAGAGAAATTAAGGCCATAAATAGAAACATCTCAAGATCATTAATTGGAAATATTAACACTATTAAGATGTCCACACTACCCAAAGCTACTATAGATTCAGTGCAATCCCTACCAAAATCCCAATCATGATTTTTGCAGAAATAGGAAAAACAAACAAAAAAAACCCATCCTAAAATTCATATAGAATCTCAAAATGACCCCAAATAGCCAAAACAATCTTGAAAAAGAACAAAACTGGAAGACATACTTCCTGAATTCAAAATTTACCACAAAGTTACAATAATCAAACAAGTATGGTATTAGTAAACAGACAGACACACATACAATGCAATCTACTAAAGGGCCCAGTTGGCTGCGCAGGCACAGGAGGGCCTAGAGCAGCTATCCCACGTTGAAGGTCAGGAAGGGTGGCGGTAAGGAGATACCCCACGTCCAAGGTAAGGAGCAGCGGCTGTGCTTTGCTGGAGCAGCCGTGAAGAGATACCCCACGCCCAAGGTAAAAGAAGCCNCATGCATGAGAATGAAGCTGGATCTTTATCTAACACCATAGACAAAAATTAACTCAAAAAATGGATCAAGGACCTAAATATGAGCCTGAAAAGTATAAAACTTTTAGAAGAAAATATAGGACAAAAGCCTCCCAACAGTGGATTGGGCAATGATTTCTTAGATATGACACCAATGGCATAGTAAACAGAAGGAAAAAAAAAAATAAATTGGTTGCTGGGAAATTTTTAAATGTTGTACATCAAAAGATACTATAAGAGTAAAACAGCCACCCACAGTTTGGGAGAAAATATTTACAAATTATTTATCTAATAAAGGAATAATATCTAGCATATATAACTCCTAAAACTCAAACAATAAAACAACCCATTTAAAAATGGGCAAAGGACTTGAATAGACATTTCTCTAAAGATCTATGAATGTCCATGAAGTACACAAAAAGATGTTCAACACTACCAGTCATTCAGGAAAAGCAAATCGAAACTACCAGGAGATGCCACCTCACACCCACTGGGATGGCTACTGTTGAAAAATCAGAAAATACATATAGACAAGGACGTGGAGATCGTAAAATTGGTGGGAGTAAAATTGCCCAGGTGCTAAAGAAAACTGCCTGGTAGTCCCTCCAAAATTTAACAGTAGAATTGCGATATGATCCAGCAATTCCACTTCCAGGTCTGTACTAAAAAGAAAAACCAAGAGGAGGGTGTGGGGGAGCTGGCTGCATTCCCACATTCATAGCAGTGTTATTCACAATAACCAAAACATAGAAGCAAGCCAGTGTCCATGGACTGAAAACTAGATAAAGAAAATGTGGTATAGATACATCATGGAATATCCTAAAAAGGAAGGAAATCTTGCAATGCGCTGCAATCATCTTGAGGACACTCTGCTAATTAAGTCTTTTTGTATTTGCCAAAAATACCAAAAGGCAAATAGTGTCTGATTCCACTTATATGAGGTACTTCAGGTAGTCAAAAAATCATGAGCCAAGAAGGTAGAATGGTGGTTACCAGGGGATGTGGGTAGGGGGAAAATGAGAGTTACTGTTTAATGGGTATAGAGTTGCAGCTTTATAAGACGAAAAGAATTATAAAGATAGAGGTGACAACAATGTGACTATTCTTGATACCACTGAACTGCGTGTTTAAAGATGGCTAAGATGGTAAAATTTTATTCTGTTTAAAAACAAAAAAATTTTTTAAATTTAAGTTGGGTATCTATAAGCATGGAAGAGACCTAGAACATTTTATTTTTTTGGACAGAGGACTCAAATCATTTTTTACTGCGTATTCTGTTACTTAAATGTTGACCATGTCTCCTATATGTTTTTATTAATTATACACAAATATCACTAAATGCATTACCTACATTAAGAAATACCTTCAATAATAAGCGTGTTTATATATTTATGTTTGAATAAACATGCAAGTCCTAAGGCAATCTGTTGGTTAGCTATGCATGCAACTCAACTTGGGGACAGCTGCTTAAGGGTAAACCAGTTTCTATGTTATTCTCCAGTTTCTTCTTCCAACTCTCTCCCCTTGGCCTTTGTACTCTAAACTATTTCAAGTTTTCTTCCTCTCAACGGTTTTCCTTCAGCAGTTCCGACTCCTGCTTTCACCTTTTAAATATGAGGTTTGGTATCTGGCCTTCTGCTCTTACAAGTACACCCTCCCTTGGCAAATTCATCTTACTAACAAATCGCCAGAAGTTTTGTCAACTTGTCTACTCTCTGAATTAGTCTGCAACCACTGAACATTTACACCTGAATCAAAAATCTCACCACTAGTTTATCATCTAGCCCACCTCACTCACACTGTCAATGCCCAACATAACTCTCCAATTTGCTTATCTATCTTCTGCTGAATCACCCAACGTAACTATACATCTGGAGCCAACTCAAAACACTTTCTAACACCTCTACTTATTAGAAATTCTGCTGGAATGAGGCTAAAACCGACTTCCTTGTAACTTTCATATTGGTCCACTTTGGGCTTCTGAGGTCTCACAAAATACCACCACTACATGCAGGCGTGCTTAGTCACTCAGTTGTGTCTTTGCGACCCTACGGCCCAAAGCCCACCAGGCTTCTCCGTCCATGGGATTTTCCAGACAAGAATACTGGAATGGGTGGTCATTTCCTCCTCCAGAGGATCATCCTGACTCAAGGATCGTCTTCTGTGTCTCTGGCACTGCAGGCAGATTTTTTTTACCCACTGAGACAATGGGGACTACCCACACTCAAATCTAAACCAAATGCACCATTTTTGTCATCTTTAGGTTTCCTTGGCAAGACACGAGGACCTTTTCCAAACAAAACAGGGCAGCTGGAATCTCACAGCTAATCTGTGTCCTATAAACCAAAACAGGTACTGAATACTTGAGGTGAGCAAATCAGGACAAGNGTCATCTTTAGGTTTCCTTGGCAAGACACGAGGACCTTTTCCAAACAAAACAGGGCAGCTGGAATCTCACAGCTAATCTGTGTCCTATAAACCAAAACAGGTACTGAATACTTGAGGTGAGCAAATCAGGACAAGCGCAGAATAACGTCCAGGACTCAGACCCAGTTCAGTGGGCATAAGAAACTATGGGTCTCCAAGCTGATGGATGATATAAAGCCTGAGGCCTCTCATCAGTTGGTGGAGCATGCTTATCCTCTGCTTAGAAAACCAGGCAAGTCCTCCATGCTCCAATTCTGCTTTTACAACTGTCCCTTGATGACATGTTGTGAAAGTTTTTTCATCAACCTGATCTAGTAATTTAAAAGCAAAACAAAAACACTATTGTGGAATAAGCCATCAAGTGCTTACTTAAACACTAGGCGCTTCTGTGTACTGATGGCTTGGTCATGACATTGGAGGAGTTGATGACTAGAAGGAAAATGACTAAGAGGAGTCAGTGAGAACCCAAGGAAGAATCTGAAGTGGTACAGAGTGGCACATTAGCCAAGAATATACCCAGAGAAAACCAAAGAGAACACGCACATGACTGGTCTTCCGGCCTGTCTTGGGTCATTCACACAGAAGCAAGGGACCAGAAAGACTTCTGATACCTAGCTCTGATGAGGAGGAACTGGGAGGAAAAATAACTTGTGTTTTCTCCATAATGTTTTAAGAAAAATTGACTGTGTCAGACTAACTATGTAAATACAGAAGAGGAGTCCTAACTAAGTTAAACATGAGGATGAGAAGAGGAAAATCATGTGGAAAGAAAAAAAACTATTAAAATTCTTCTGAGGGAAAAAAAAAGACAAAACAATTAGAGCAATTCAGAATTCTCAAGGTCTGCCAAGGTTTCCTACACAAAGCAAGAATTTTGTCCACTTGCTGCAGAAAAGAAAGATCTTTCTCTTTTATATTTCTCTTACATGTTAGAAAATGTTAGCAAAATTCAGTCTTTCAGTCCTTAACAATGACTAAAATGTAATCACACAATTACATTTAAGTTATATTGTGGACTTGAACTGTCAAAGAAGTATCAAGAATATTTCGTAAACTTTTTACACATACTTCTTTAAAATCACTAATAGCATCAATTTTTTTTTTCCCCTGCAAAAATTTTGAACACATATTTGAAGCCACTGCTATAGCTTAAAAAACCAGAATTCCCTTAATGGTTACTGGGAACTATAATAATAGAAATCATTTTTACTAGTATTTCTCTGAATTCTATTGATTTATAACACTTTCTATAGTCATGCTCCTCTTCAGCTTTCTTAAACTGGCCCATTTAGCCTTGGCTATCCCACTAATTATATAAGCTTTTCGAATCCTGACTATTTTTTTGGGCTCCAAAATCACTGCAGATAGTGACTGAAGCCATGAAATTAAAAGATGCTTACTCCTTGGAAGGAAAGTTATGACCAACCTAGACAGCATATTCAAAAGCAGAGACATGACTTTGCCAGCAAAGGTCCATCTACTCAAAGCTATGGTTTTTCCAGTAGTCACATATGGATGTGAGAGTTGGACTATAAAGAAAGCTGAGCATCAAAGAATTGATGCTTTTGAACTGTGGTGTTGGAGAAGACTCTTGAGAGTCCTTTGGACAGCAAGGAGATCAAATCAGTCTATCCTAAAGGAGATCAGTCTTGAGTGTTCATTGGAATGAGTGATGTTGAAGCTGAAACTCCAATCCTTTGGCCACCTGATGTGAAGAGCTGACTCCTTTGAAAAGACCGTGATGCTGGGAAAGATTGAAAGCAGGAGGAGAAGGGGACAGCAGAGGATGAGATGGTTGGATGGCATCACCAATTCAACGGAGATGAGTTTGGGTAAACTCGGGGAATTGGTGATGGACAGCGAGGCCTGGCGTGCTGCAGTCCATGGGGTCGCCAAGAGTCGGGCACCACTGAGCAACTGAACTGAATCTCTAAAATCTCTTGTCTTCATTCTTTACCTATAATGTACATTCATTTACTCATTCACCAAATATTTACTGAACAACTGCCAGTCAACAGCACTCTCATAAAACTTACAACCCAAGTGCTATATAAAATGGAAAGGTTAGACTGAGATGTTGTCTCTTTAAGATCTAAAATTTCATTATATAAAAGATCATCTACATTAACCATTTTAATTGCTCAAAAAAGCAGAAGACAAAAACTTGGCATTAATAAGAAACAGAAATATTTAGACCACACCCAAGCAAGGTCTGCTTCAATCCTGGGTACAAAGTTCTAGCTCTATCACAAGTTCCTGTCCAAACAAAGTCAATGTCTGTTGATCAAACAATGGGTCACAAATATATGAATCTCCTTCCAAATTATGAAAAAGCTGGGAAATGATTAAATAGTACATTGTAAATTGGATAGTTATTTAAACCTACATAAGCTCATGTTTGAGGAACGGTTTTTTTACAGTTAGTTTCTGAGTTTATTTAGAGAAGATCTTCTATAACTTAGGTTAGTTTAAGGTTAATTTTTTATACATTCAAAAGTTCAGACCACGGTACACTTTACAGAATACAATACCAATCACAGAAGTGTACTGCAACTCAGTCACTGAGTTTAAACACATGTTCTTCAAACACTCCTCTGAAATAACAATCCAAGTACTGTCATCTAATTCAGAACAAACATTCATATATACCAGTAGCAACACTCTTGTTTCCAGCTGTTTACAAGTCCCAGAGTCATAACTAACACATTGTTGAAAACAATTCCTTGTAATCTAAAGGCCCTAAAGCCACAAACAATACACCACTAATCAAAGCTTCACAGCCTCGATTACTCAGGGGAGTGCAGCCGCCCACCAAAACGCCCAAAGAGAAGTGAGCTTATCTTTCCCACAAATTAGTAACATTTTTCTTCTCTTTTCTGCCAAATCCTTGAAGGAGGGACACACTGTACATACAAAGATTCAATAAAAAGAATCCTAATATTTCCTGTTCCTGAGATGTAACCAGACTCATTTAGCTAACATGTATTGTATACTTCACTATGGTAGGCTCTAGGCTAACCCTCTGAAAGACATGGCCCCTGTCTTACAGCAAAGTTAAGTTCTAGAGGGATAGAGCAGTATGAACAAATAAGTAGTGTGATAAAGACTGTGAAAGAACAGTAACAATGTTAAAAGACTTAGAGGAGAATTTTACCTAATATAAGAAGGGAAAGAACACCACCCCCTGAGAAAGTAACATTTAATCAGGTATCTGAAGGACGCTGCTTATCTTAAATTTTTTTTCTGCATATTTGCACAGATATTTGTTTTTGGTCAAATAAGTTACATATTTGAAACCATCCTATTTTGGAACTACAGTCAGCTGGTGTATTTAAAATACAAGAAAGGCACGTAAGCATACCTGGTTGCCTTCTGCCATCACCTGGTAAATATCACACCTTGGCTAGACTGCCTGTCCCCAGGGAGGATGAGACTCCTGAAACAGAGCTAGGTCACACCAATTGTTCCAACCAAAACCAGCAGATAGCCACACAAACTCCCAAAGTCAGCAGAGCCCCCAAATCAACCACCCTAGAAATGTTTTGAACAAATACTTATTGTGAGCAACTGACATTTCTCAGTCATCTGCCATGCAGCATCACTATGGCAACAGATAACTGATGCACAAGATCTTTAAAAATTACTGTTCTTGTATCTTTTCTCTGGAAACTACTGAAGGGTATGTCCTCCCAAGAGAAACGAGTAAACCAAGAAAGACTCTGATTTGGAATCCAGAAGTGAAGGATTTAAACACAGGAAAAAAAAATAATTTTTAGGTTAATTTGTGAAGAGAAGATTCAGAGCAACAGGCTGCTACAGTTCTATAGTTCCTGTTGGCAATTCTAGGATAAATGCTTCCAAAACAACCTAAAGAATTAATATATAACCCCATGTGTGTTAGAATCCTGGCAAGGAGTATGAGGACAGTAAGCTAGTTATGTGAAGAAGAATAAGCAAACAAAAAAATGAGAATTATGGAAAATTCCAGGAAAAAAAAAAACTAAGATGTGATCATAACATATCACCTGGCTCACATGGAACAACTTTCATGTTTACAATAATGTATACATTAAACATTTGACATGAGAAGCTAGAGAATAATTCCCTGAGAAAATGACATTTGTGAAGACAACTGAAAGCATGTTTTAACAACTTAAAAACATATTTTAAAATTTTGGACAATTATACTGGAAGGATGGGGGAAAGGGTGTGTGTGCTGGAGGGAGAAAGAAGTTTAAGAAAAGTAGATCCGTATCTTCCAGTGTAGAAAGCCCTCAAATAAGATCTAAAACTGAAATATACAAGACAGTGATTTAACCATAGATTTTTAAAATATTAAATTTAATAGCATAAGAAACAGCTAGAAAGTAGTCAAATCTGGGGAGCTGGGAGGAGACAGAAGGCTGCTATTTTTGAATCATAAGCCCAGTGTCTTTTGAAGCTATTATTTTAATAAAAATTAAAATTTTCACCAATTTTTAACACCATTTGCCTTACTTCCATTCTCCCCAAATTTCTATTTCTAGACACCTTACATCTATTACAACTAGAACTATTTCCTGAATTCATTTATTCATTCCATTATTTACTGGGAAGCTGCTAATGTCCACTGTTTTTGATAAGCAACTAACAAAAAACTAAGTCTAGTGGGGACACACAAAATATTTCATATAAAACATACAGACAGGCCAAGAAATAAGTGATAAGAAGACAAGTAATGCAAAACTACCAGATGGATGTGTGCATGCTCAGTTGTGTCCGACTCTTTGCAACCCTATGGACCGTAGCTCCCCAGGCTCCTGTCCATGAAATTTTCCCGGCATTTATATATGCTGGTGGCATTTAAGCAGACTTCTGGAGTTAATAAGGGAATAGTCCATTCAGATGTGTGGCAAAAGAACAGAGGAGGTGAGAAAGCAGCTAATGCAAAGCCCCTAAGATGTACACGCACTTAGCATGTTCAAAGGCAAGTTGGAAAAATAGCTATTTAGGGCCTTATGTGCATTGTAAGTACTTTTGCTATTACTCTGCATGAGCTAATGAACCATGGGTCTTCAAATGAGTTACAGCAACAGGAATTAACTTTTACTCTTTAAAAGATCACTTGCTGGTGTACAATCACTTGCCAAAAAAAAAAAAAAACTGGCAATATATGCTAAGGCTTATATATATACACTATATGTTAAGGCTGAGACAATATACGCTAACACTGGACTTTCCAGGTGGCATGGTAAAGAATCTGCCTGCAATGCAGGAGACCTGGGTTCAATCCCTGGGTCAGGAAGATCCCCTGGAGAAGAAAATGGCAACCCTCTCCAGTCTTCTTGCCTGGAAAATCCCATGGACAGAGGAGCCTGGTGGGCTACGGTCTGTGGGGTTGTGAAGAGTCAGACACGACTGAGCACACACACCATGAGGCTAGTACATAATGAATCAGAAACCTCACTCCTAGGTATATGCCCATCATAAATTTATACACAAATGTATACATGTATTTCTCAAAAGCCAGGTACTAGAACATGCATACCAGCATGATTTATGCCACTGGGAACTATCTGAAAGTCCATCAACAGTAGAACAGATCAATAAACGGGTGTGTATGTGTTAGTCGCTTGGTCGTGTCTGACTTTTCGCAAGCCCGTGGACTGTAACCCACCAGGCTCCTCTCTGTCCATGGGATTCTCCAGGCAAGAATACGGGAGTGGGGTGCCATTTTCTTCTCCAGGGGATCTTCCTAACCCAGGGATCAAACCTGGGTCTCCCACACTGCAGGCAGGTTCTTTACCGTCTGTACCACCAAGGAAGCCCTAATAAATTGTGGTATATTAACACAAAGGGGATGACAGAAGATGAGATGGTTGGATGGCATCACCAACTCGATGGACATGCGTATGAGCAAGCTCTGGGAATTGGTGATGGATAGGGAAGCCTGGCATGCTGCTGTCCATGGGGTTGCAAAGAGTCGGACACAACTGAGCAACTGAACTGAACACAACTGAATAGTTCCCAGCAATGAGAAGAAACCAAACTTCATGCACCACTGTGGATGAATCTCACTTACATCAAGTTTAACAACAGACTAGACTAACCTGTGCTCTTAGACAGTGGTCATCCTTGGTGGGTCAGTGTCTGCAGGTGAACGTGAGGAATAGCTAGTCACATGCCGATTTCAGCTCTGGGTGCGGCATACATAGATGTGATCAACTTGTGAAAATTCACCACAAACCCATAATATGTGCAATGTTCTGTATATAAATGTAAGGTTCTTTTAAAAAGATGAATCTGCTGTGTGGAAAACAGATTCTAAAGAGGCAAAACACCAAGGGGAGCAGTTAGAAAGCTAATGTAATTCTTCAAAATAAGATGATGGTAGCTCAAGCAGGAGAGGCAGGGACTGTGCTGAACGGCCACATTCTGGAATGTTCTGAAGCTAAAGTCAGTGTGATTTCNTGAATCTGCTGTGTGGAAAACAGATTCTAAAGAGGCAAAACACCAAGGGGAGCAGTTAGAAAGCTAATGTAATTCTTCAAAATAAGATGATGGTAGCTCAAGCAGGAGAGGCAGGGACTGTGCTGAACGGCCACATTCTGGAATGTTCTGAAGCTAAAGTCAGTGTGATTTCCTAACAGACTACACCAAACAGTAAAAGCAACAAGTGTCACATCAAGTGGTTTTTCTTTTTTTTTTTTTTTTTGCTTGGATGACTGGAAAACAAGTGCCTTAGCTAAAGTAGAAAAGACTATAGAAAATGTAGATTTGGAGAGCATGGGGGCGAAATGTCTAGTTTTGAGAACCTTATGTTTGTGAGGGGTCCAAACAGAGCTGTTAAAACCTGTAGCTGGATGCATAAATCCGGAGTGCAAGAAAATCTGGACTGCAAAATAAATCTGGGAGTTGAAAGCAAAAGCACACCTTTAAAACTAAAGGACTGCCTACCTCTGCCAAGTGATCAAGGTTAATATCAACACTCATGAAGTCATGTACCCCTGACACGAGACGAAGAGAGAGACACTTTGCGGCCCTCTCCTCAAACCCTTAACTCCCAACAAATTCTTCTACAAAATACCTGACTAGTACTCCTTCAAACTGTCAAGATCCTCAGAAACAAGGAGGTGTGAGGCAGTGAGAACTGGGGATTCTACTAGCATCGCTCCTCCCCGTGACCGGTTTTCTCACTGCTTCCTTATCACCTTCACACTGCCCTCTCTTCCACTCTGTTGCTCCCTCCAGGGCAGCACTNCTCCCAACAAATTCTTCTACAAAATACCTGACTAGTACTCCTTCAAACTGTCAAGATCCTCAGAAACAAGGAGGTGTGAGGCAGTGAGAACTGGGGATTCTACTAGCATCGCTCCTCCCCGTGACCGGTTTTCTCACTGCTTCCTTATCACCTTCACACTGCCCTCTCTTCCACTCTGTTGCTCCCTCTAGGGCAGCACTGTCCAGCAGAAGTTTATGTGATGATGAAAAGAAACTTCTATACCTTGGCTGACTAATAGAATAGCCCCAAGGCACATTCAGCCACTGAGCACTTGCAGTGTGTCTATAGTGCCTGAGGCACTGTTTTTAGTTTTATGTAATTTTAATTTAAATTTAAATAGGTACATGTGGCTACCAGTTACTATTTGGGCAGCACAGCTGAGTTCACGATCTCTTATTTGATCCTTTCTTTTGTTGATCTTTTATAAACCCTGATACTTCTCCATACTTGATTATCCTGGCCACAGACAATCTTTAAAGAACATCTAAAGTCAGATTTCACTTGGCCTTTGCTCCTATCTTTCTATACCTACTTTGGCCACCTCATGCGAAGAGTTGACTCATTGGAAAAGACTGTGATGCTGGAAGGGGTTGGGGGGCAGGAAGTGAAGGGAACGACAGAGGATGAGACGGCTGGATGGCATCACTGACTCGATGGGCGTGAGTCTGAGAGAAGTCCGGGAGTTGGTGATGGACAGGGAGGCCTGTGATTCATGGGGTCGCAGAGAGTCGGACACGACTGAGGGACTAAACTGAACTGAACTTCTATACCTACACAGTACAACTGGAAAAGGACAGAAGCCTCCTGGGCCAAACAAGCTCCCTCCCTAATCTGCCTGTTAAGTTAGGCCTCAAAGATCACTAAGAGATTGACGCCTGTGAATTCAAGGAAAGATTTCTCAAATGTGAATTAAAAAAAAAAAAAAAAAAGACTCCAAGTGTTAATGATAAACTAGATATAAGAACAAAAACTCTTTTAGAGACTCACTGACTTAGAAAACAAACTCATGGTTGCCGGAGGGAAGGGACAGTTAAGGACTTTGGGAAGGTCATGTACACACTGCTATACTTAAAATGTATAACCAACAAAAACCTATTGTACAGCACATGGAACTCTGTTCAGTGTCTTGTGCAAGCCTGGTTGGGAGGAGAGTCTGGGGGGAGAATGGATACACGTGTATGTATGGTTGAGCCCCTTCACTGTTCACTTGAAACTATCACATTGTTAGTTGGCTATACCCCAATACAAAATGTTTATGGTGTGAAAAAAATAAAACTTTAATGAAATTTTAATAAAACCAAAAATAAAAAACCCTTTTACAAATATAAAACAAGAATAATACCCAGATTAATGATATCGACTCAGTGAGTTAAGGAATATTCTCCTCCTAAAACTAAACCACTATTCACAATGTATGGTACCAGTTTACACAGCACATAATCTCGCCACTTTCCTCCAGTCAAACAATTGTAAAATCTTCATTTGTACAGTGTGTCTTTACAGCTATTAGCCAGGAAGAGAATTTTATTAATACCTTTTCTCATGAATATACAATAATTATGGCACCATAATCTGGTATGGAGGCTTCCCTGGTGGCTCAGCAGTGAAGAATATGCCCACCAATGCAGGAGTAGCAAGCTTGATCCCTAGGTCAGGAAGATCCACTGAAGAAGGAAATGGCAATCCACACCAGTATTCCTGCCTAGGAAATCCCATGGACAGAGGAGCCTGGTGGGCTACAGTCCACGGGGTCACAAAGAGGACACAATTCAGTGACTAAAGAACATAATAGGGCATAGATTCAAAATGAAGTGCCAGAGCTCAGCGATAATCTGATCATCCAGAAGATCCAGACTTTATTTATGCTAGTTTTGAAAGATAATTGAAATAAAGGCAATTTTTAAAAAATTTATGGAGAACAAGGANCAGCATGCCCCAGGCACTCTCCTGATTCTATGCCTTTGCTCTGGACAGTCCTGGAAAGCCTCCTCAACCAAGAACCTCCTCTGGAAACTTCACTCCACCCCGACTTCGCTCCCAAGGAGTTGGCTTCTTCTTTCAACCATCCCAGCACCTGTGCTCAAACTTTTTATCATCACCTTTAGTCCTAACCTCTTACCTGTGAAAAATTCCTTGATCAAAGAACTGTGTGTCATTCACCTATCTGTTCTTTATTATGCTCTACATAGAGCAGGCACTCAGTGACTATTTGTAATAGTTAACAATCGACAGGATTAGGTGCTATCTTAAAAATCTTCTTGCAGCATGAAAAGTGGCAAAAATCTAAACCTTGAAGACTCACTCATCCAACCTTACATCCCCTACTCTCCTCAAAAAAACCATTATCTAAACGCCTTCCAATTGTTCAACATTTTTAGTATGCTCATTCCAGACATTTCCATTTTAATCATACGAATACAGGAATCACAAATCCCGTTTCAATGCTGACCACAAGCAAACCTGACAGCCAGTTACTAAATCTGCAAGTCAATGGAAACTTAGAGAGATTAGAAAATATGGCTTCATACACTTCAACCAAAGCCAAATTTCAACCCATAAGAAATTTCCAAACTAGTAAAAACATCATCTTTAGAAACCTTTCTGGTAAAAGCCTGGTTGAAATGAAGCTCCTCTGCTGTGATAGAGGCTATCTTTTATTGTAAGAAGTGTTAGCACTGGTGGTACCAACTGAACGTGGGTACACTTGCCAGCCTCGCAGCAAAGCCAACTTACTGACATTGGGTTGTGGTGAAGGAAGGAACGTCTGACATTGGGTTGTGGTGAAGGAAGGAACGTCTGCACCCAGCAAGGAGATCTGGCAGCTCACTGCTCAAAAGACCCAATGGCCTTCAGCGAATGGTTTTTAAAGGCAATGATAGCGGTGAGAGTGGCAGGATGCATGACTTTCTTTTGATTGGTTGCAGGTAGGGTAATAAGTGGCGTTCTTAGAAATCAGCCTAAACTGGTTTCAGTCAGTCTGGGGTCTAAGTGCTACTGCCCATCACATAGTTGCCATCATCACCTGGGTAGGGGTCTTAGTTCCAGCAGAACAATTCAAACATAAGTGTCAGATTGCTATGCACATCCCTTGAGGAGGAGCTAGGGCTGGCTTTTAGCGGCACTATTATTTCTTGACTGCTTTCCCTTTGTTTCTGCGACTCCCTTCCCTATTTAGTAACTGCTGAAGTCTGCTCTTTGGAACTCAGGGAAGGCTAAAGAGACTAAAGTCTTTTTCTACAAGAAATGGGCGACACAGAGGGGCTTCTGCACCCAGGAGGGCCCTACTGGGTTCCTGCTTGGTTTCAATCTCTCCTTCTATTTGATACTCTTCAATCCAAAAGGGAAGGGAAAAGAAAGAGAATAAAGTGGTTTTTTTAATTTATTTATTTTTAAATTGAAGGATAATTGCTTTACAGAATTTTGCTGTTTTCTGTCAAACCTCAGCATGAATCAACCATAGGTATACAGTTTTGAATAAATAAAGTTTTGAACAGAAAGGTTAATCATAAAGTTGGCAGAGGAACTCAGTTTTAGGGGGACCTGATTTCACTGGTCACTCTTGCCTGAAACGGACAATACAGAGACCTTAAGGCTTAGAAACGTTCTAGCAGCTTTGTGGCTTCTCAAATGTCGGCCATAGGTTTTTTAAACTTCATATATAAGTGACTTCCGGAAATTATTTGCTCTTACTTTCAAAGAAGGTAAGGCAAAGCAAGTTCTTTTTAAAATCACAATTTGCGTCAGATGGAATTTAACTCTCCCAAAAATGATGCACCAAGATAGAGGACATAAAGGCCAAACACTGATAAAGACAAAACGCTGACTCAACACTTAAGAAAAACAAGCTTTAAAACAGTGAAATTGACACTATGAGGGATTAAAAACCGTCTACTGGTCATCTTCAAGGAAGGAGTCTGAGAGTCTAAGAACTTCTATCTCCAGTCAAAGAGCAAGAATTAATTATGAAGACGTCTGAAGATACCACTGGGACAGAGGCACACATCTGTAGCTAGTGAAAAAGATTTGCCACGCGTCTTTTCACTCAGACTTGCTAATAATTAGACACCTATTTTAAACATCTATGACTGCAGTAAGTGTAAACCTTCTACTATTAAATATCTGTGCTTTTATTAAATAAACACAAGCCATCCCAATGTGTGACTAAGAGGGAGGAGAAATACTGAAAGCATTTTTAACTGTTTATCTTTTAATGGCTGATGCTTGAAATAAGACCAGGCAGGGTGAGGAAGAACCCCAGTTGACAGCCATCTGTCAGCTGCGTTGCATATAATAACTCATCTGATCCTCACCAGACTCCTACAAAGAGTTTTAAAGAGAAGACTGAGGAACAGAAAGGCAAAATAAAACTTAACAGCACTGGGAAACAGCAGAGCCGAAGTTTCTGTCTGTCTGAACATCTCACATCGCCGCCCTAAGCTGAATAGTTTGTCTAGTTAACTAGCTCTTACTGTCAGTTAATTAATCCAGGACACCTGACACCAATCCTCCTCTCTTGATTTCTACATTAAGAACATCTAATTAGCCAATTAAGTGAACATTTTTTTCTCTTTCTGGCAACACTCTGCAGCATGTGGGATTTTTAGTTCCCCAACCAAGGATTTAACCCATACCCCCCGTATTACAAGGCAGAGTTTTAACCGCTGGACCACCAGGGAAGTCCCAAGTGAACATTTTCTGTAAGTAACTTTCAATATTACTTTATGCATAAAATTACATTTCATTACAGTTTGTAGACTACAAACTCCTTGAGGAGAGGCTCAATAAATATTTGTAGAATATTTTTAAAAATCATTAAGCCACTCTTAGGCTCCTTACCTAAAAGAATAGCATCCAAACATTTTCACCTTCCTTTCATTTATCCTAAAGTAAAGAAAAGCAATAAACAATGGTCTATTTGCTTAATTTCTAAAAGAAAACTCAAAATATATGATTCCATGACCAGAAATAATTGCCTTATTTTAATTCCCACACATTTTGTGTTTGTCTCTTTGAGCCCTGATCATCTTCTATGTGGATTAAAATTACTTCCATGCATTCCTAACCTTCTCGACCAGACTGTAAACAACTTTAATATACCCCACAGCACCTGGAATAGCAGATGCTGAATAAATGTTTAAATAAAGGAAATTATTTCTCTTTTTTCCCCTACATTTCTGTCATATAGATGCTCAGAATAACTGTTTTTTATTAAAAAAAAGATTTATACAATAATAAATGAGATTTGCCTGGAACAATCAGTCTTGAGTCCAAGTTGATTTCTGTCATCAGGTTCTAATTAAGAACGGCAGATAAAGCAGATGGAGAACAGCTTTAATCTTCATGCTAAGTTGATCCTTCTCTGGTGAAAACACAGAAAAATTGTTTGGACAAGCCAACTGAACAAACATGATATTGGGTGTCTAGAGGAAAGTCATTCTTCAAGAGTCTTCTTTCCACTAGATGGCTATCTGAACTTTAACCAAGAGAGCTGGTCCAAGGGAAAAGGATCACTTAATGTTACTATGTACTCCAGCGAGGCCAAAGAAAGGGAGTGGTGGTAATGGGGAAAAAATTAAGGACAGGGGGGATTTTTCCCCCTATTTTAAAAAGGTTTCTCCTTTTGGAACTACATACTTACTCCTCTTCCCATTTTACTCTCTCATGTCATTTACTCAGCAATGTAGAAGTATTTTCAGAGAACTGATGAAATTTTGCCAAACTTCTCATCAAAGAAGTTTAGGGTTCCCCGGTGGCTCGGACGGTAAAGTGTCTGTCTACAATGCGGGAGATCCTAGTTCAATCCCTGGGTTGGGAAGATCCCCTGGCGAAGGAAATGGCAATCCACTCCAGTACTATTGCCTGGAAAATCCCATGGACAGAGGAGCCTGGTGGGCTACAGTCCACGGGGTCACAGAGAGTAGGACACGACTGAGCGACTTCACTCTCACTTTACACGAAGGTTGTCATTGGATTTCTGATTAAAGCTTATCTAAATGTGAAGTCTTCCATTTTTTTTTTAAATAAATGGCCCCAAGATAAAAGTAAACATTAATTATTAAATGCTACCAAATAGTTTTTCCATTAAGGATAACGTACTGTGATCTATATAGTAAAACTCTGGCCATCTAAAGTGAATCACATAGGGCTATTTGTCCAAATCATTATTTCATACTAATGTTTATTCACTTCTTTTTGGTTATAGAATAAAAAGCTCATGAAAAAAATTGGGGAAATTTTAAAAATATTTGTTTGTTTCTATATAGTCCTTAAAAAAATTTCTGTGCAAATAAATTGACTCTTACAAAATTGACATAATACTGTAATATAGAAAGTATACCAACCACATTGTGAGAATTTCCTCATGTTATTAATTATGCTTTTTAAGCACATCATTTTAATAGCTATATAATATTTCATCATTTGGATATATCTAGTCGGACATTTGAACTGTTTCCAGTATTTTTCTGGTTGAATACTACTTAGATAAACATCTCTGTGCACATTCTATGTCTGAGTTAGACCATGTCCTCAGGAAATATGACTGAAAGAATAACCACATAAATTCCAAACAAAACTGTTCACTGGAAAGGGGGTGCCAGTGAGGATGCCCATATCCTCATACCCTCATTACCCTGAATGTTTTGGGGTTTTTTTTTTGGATAATTAGACAAAAACCAGGATCTGGCTGTTTTAATATTCTTTTATCACCAAAATGGAAATTATCTTCACTTTTTAAAATTTAAGTGGCTTATTTCAAGTCAGAAGTCTATTTTTCATTACACGATTACACAGTCTTCTTTAAAACTCTGTAAAATTGGCTCTAAAAGGCTTTATTCTAAAAATAGAAAAAATAAAGTAAAAGGCTTTATTCTATACCACAACAGATTTGGCTATTCTCAAGGTAAATTAACTACTGCAAAATTTAAAAAAGGAATAATATCTTTAAAACAAAGTTTCATATCTTTATCTACTTTAATTGTAAAATTTTACCATTGAATTTTATAATTAAAATGCTAAGGTAGTTACACTACATTAAATCCAGGAGTTAAAAACAATGTAAAATTCCTCATTTTACAGGAAGAAAAGCATTTCATGAATGTTTCCTTTGCTAAAAATGTAAATATTTCTTTTTATAAGAAATGAGTTACTAGAGAAATAGCCTCAACACTGCAAAAAATACCATTAACCCTTCAGTTTAAGTAAATGTTCTTTTCTTTTATAATTTCAGCTTCTTATAAATGAGAGAGACTTCTTGACTTATCAAGAACATTTAAATATCAGTTAAAACTGCAGAATAAAATTACTCAGTGATCTATTTCGATAGCCTGGTGTTGCCTGCTACAGTATTTGATGGAGAAAGAACAACATGAAGGTTAAGAATGGCCTGCTCCATCTGGTGGGATGTTTCTGTGTAGCCATTTAAAATGGTGTTGAGTTTAAAACGTAACATCAATTGAGGGGAACAGATACAACACTATAATCCCTATAATCATGTTAAAATCATAGCATATAATCCCACTGTACTTATGTTAAAGATAAATAAATAAAAGATAAATATGCACTGGGAAGAAAAAAGATATGTCAAAATGATGAAGAAAAACAAACGACACTGGTAGTCCAGTGATTAAATATCCAGGATCCCAATGCGGGGATCCAGACTGGATCCCTGGTCAAGGAACTAGACTGACTTGATGCATGATGCAAGGCAACTTGATGCGTGATGCAACGAAAGATTCTATATGCTGCAACTAAGACCCAGAGCAGCAATACAAAACAAAAAGATATATATTTTTAACACACTGTTTTCAATAGTTGAATAGTGGTTGCTTTATTGCAATCACATTATGCATTCATGTAACAGTGACAGACTTTATTTTCCCGGGCTCCAAAATCACAACGGTGACTATAGCCATGAAATTAAAAGACACTCGCTCCTTGGAAGAAAAGCTATGACAAACCTAAACAGCATCTTAAAAAGCAGAGACATCACTTTGTTGACAAAGGTCCATCTAGTCAAAGCTATGGTTTTTCCAGCAGTCATGTATGGATGTGAGAGTTGGACCATAAAGAAGGCTGAGCACCAAAGAACTGATGCTTTTGAACTGTGGTGTTGGAAATAACTCTTGAGAGTCCCTTGGACTATAAGAAGACCAAGCCAGTCAATCCTACAGGAAATCAGTCCTGAATATTCACTGGAAGGACTGATGCTGAAGCTGAAACTCCAATATTTTGGCCACTCGATGTGAAGAGCTAACTCACTGGAAAAGGTCCTAATGCTGGGAAAAACTGAGGGCACGAGGAGAAGGGGATGACAGAGGATGAGATGGTTGGATGGCATCACCAACTCAATGGACACGAGTCTGAGCAAACTCTGGGAAATAGTGAAAGACGGGGAAGAATACATGCTGCAGTCCATAGGGTTGCAAACAGTCAGAAATGACTGAGTGACTGAACAACAATTCATGTAACAACAGCAAAAGATTCCATAATTATTTAGTTACTGCCGCTTCAATAACTCTTCAGTCATGATCTGCAGAGTATGTACACACTCGTACACACTAGTATGANAATAGTGAAAGACGGGGAAGAATACATGCTGCAGTCCATAGGGTTGCAAACAGTCAGAAATGACTGAGTGACTGAACAACAATTCATGTAACAACAGCAAAAGATTCCATAATTATTTAGTTACTGCCGCTTCAATAACTCTTCAGTCATGATCTGCAGAGTATGTACACACTCGTACACACTAGTATGATCATTACAAAGCACTGGCCAAGTTTTAAATGAAATGTGAATAATAAATCAAAGTGGGGACCTCCTTGGTGGTCCAATCACTGAAACTCTACACTCCCAATGCAGGGGGCCCTTGGGTTCCATCCCTGGTCAGGGAACTAGATCCCACATGCTCTAAGACCTGGAGAAGCCAAATAAAAGTAATATATAAATTTTTTTTTAAAAAAAGATCAAAATGCTTTTTAAAAATCATTAAGCACTTAATGTGTCAGGGGCATTGCTGAGTCTTCACGTGGATTAGTTCATTTAACCCTCTCACAAATCTGAACGATACTAACACTATTCGCATTTTAAAGCTGAAGTGCTGAGGCTTACAGGTAAACTGAAATAACTAATCCATGTCATACTATCAAGTGGAGAAGCCAGGGTTCAAAGACAGATGTTTAATGGCAAAGCTCACGCTTTTATTGAGAATGAGATGCTGGCATTTCTTCATTAATAAGCACACATCCAACATCCCAGATCCAGATTATAGCTTCCTGGATTATAATCACAACTCAGATCTTCCACAGAAAGCTAGAGAATCCCTCCTAAAGAACATGTTTAATTCATTTCTCATGTGTAGTTATATTGGCAAATGTGCAACAATAAAATAAACTCACTCAAACCCTCCAAAACCAGGATAACCATCTCTGCCTCTGAAAGCACACACTGAATTCTGGCTATCGTTTAAAAGGGGTTTTTTAAAGCACCAATCTGAAATAGCCATCACAAGCCAAAGCACAAAGTCCAAATTGTAAAAACCAAACACAAGTTCCTAGAATTTAGAACAAGTCAATTCAGACTCAACAGTCTATACAGGAAAAGGGAATAGCGTTAAGAGGAGGCCATGCCAAAAACTATCCAACTTCAAATTATATTCATTTTAATTCCTTTGCTGTCCATACAATATTACTTTTTGAAACTAAATATACTGAAGAGTCTCAAATTGTGCAACATGGGAAGAAAAAAATGAAAATTGGACCTTCTGAAATATCACACAATTCAACTTTCTCTCCCAGAGCAACTCCTACTTAGTATTGCAGTATTCTAGATTGTGGTAGGTGTAGGCGCTTATTACAGAGAAGCAAAAAGTAATGCCAAAGTGAGCAATTCTCCTCCAGTCTAATACACCTCAAAATGCCAGATTAATTACTATATGGCACCTGAAACTGTATCAGAATTAAACAGAGAAATCAGTCCCTGTCTTTAAAAGATGTTTTTCTTCCACTAGTGCTTAATTCCAGGGACAAAAGTCAAGACCTTAAGAATGAAAGAAATCCTGACCTAAATAAAGGCTATCAAAAGAGTCTTCTTTGTGAGAAGAAAAGCCATATAACCTTAAAAGCAACAGTTTGTTGATTTCCTAAACTGAAAGTAATGACTGAGCATAAGAGATGCTTGATAAATGTCAATGAACATATAACCAACTAGTACATAAAGTTTAAATCCCTCAGCCTTGCACTCACACACTCTTCTTTCTACATCAGTTTTCCTTTCCAGCCCACACCCCCACTACTCTCTCCTTCCTTGCCTGCCTTGCACCCTCCTGACCTACCCCTCTCTCTATCAGTGGAAATCCTACTTATCTCTCAAGGTCTTCTTCAAAAGCCCACTTCTACTTGAAGTCTTCCCCTCCCACAACTGGTTGTTAACAACATTCCCTCATCTGTCTCAAAGCACCAGTTTATCCAATAACTACCAGCAATGTCTTTCTTCACTGCCAAGACACTGCTGCAAAGCCATGAACCAAACAGGGGGTTAAGACTTCTTCATCTTTGCGTGGTCCACCTAAGCCTAGCAGCTTTGTGACTCTCACACAGTCGGCTCAATAAATACTTTTTAATAGGCGTAAGAAAGAAAAGTGAAGTTGCTCAGTTGTGTCCAACTCTTTGCAACCCCATGGACTGTAGCCTACAGGCTCCTCTGTCCATGTGATTTTCCAGGTAAGAATACCGGAGTGAGTTGCCATGTCCTTCTCCAGGAGATCTTCCCGACCCAGGGATTGAACCCCAGTTCCCGCATTGTAGGCAGACGCTTTACCATCTGAGCTACCAGGGAAATAGGTGTATTTCCCTGGAGAGGAGACATTAAAGGTTGATCGATATCAGGGCCTTCAATGTCTTATAAGTAATTATTAACTGACTGATGAACTTACAAAAACTAAATTGTTTTTTAAAAATTTACATACAGAATAGCATGGATAAGAACCAACAGTCAGAACCAGACATGGAACAGACTGGTTCCAAATTGGGAAAGGAATATATCAAGGCTGTATATTGTCACCCTGCTTATTTAACTTATATGCAGAGTACATCATGCAAAATGCCAGGCTGGATGAAGCACAAGCT
>SJYA01002973.1:1077343-1104085 GCA_006410615.1 Neotragus moschatus
GGTATCTGGTCCCATCACTTCATGGCAAATAGATGGGGAAACAATGGAAATAGTGACAGACTTTATCTTCTTGGGCTCCAAAATCACTGCAGATGGTGACTGCAGCAATGAAATTATAAGACACTTGTTCCTTGGAAGAAAAGCTATGACCAACCTAGACAGCATATTAGAAAGCAGAGAAATTACTTTGCCAACAAAGGTCCATCTAGTTAAAGCTATGGTTTTTCCAGTAGTCATGTATGGATGTGAGAGTTGGACTGTGAAGAAAGCTGAGTGTCGAAGAGTTGATGCTTTCAAACTGTGGTGCTGGAGAAGACTCTTAAGAGTCCATTGGGCTGCAAGGAGATCCAACCAGTCAATCCTAAAGGAGATCAGTCCTGAATATTCATTGGAAGGACTGATGTTGAAGCTAAAGGTCCAATACTTCGGCCACCTGATGCAAAGAGCTGACTCATTGGAAAAGACCCTGAACCTGGTAAAGACTGAATGCAGGAGGAGAAAGGGATGACAGAGGATGAGATGGTTGGATGGCATCACCAATTTGATGGACATGAATTTGAGTAAGCTCCAGGAGTTGGTGATGGACAAGGAAGCCTGGCGTGCTGCAGTCCATGGGGTCGCAAAGAGTCGGANTGAACCTGGTAAAGACTGAATGCAGGAGGAGAAAGGGATGACAGAGGATGAGATGGTTGGATGGCATCACCAATTTGATGGACATGAATTTGAGTAAGCTCCAGGAGTTGGTGATGGACAAGGAAGCCTGGCGTGCTGCAGTCCATGGGGTCGCAAAGAGTCGGACACAACTGAGCAACTGAACTGAACTGAACTGAACTGGACTAAGTGTTTTTGAGCACTTTGAGATTCACTCCCACTCAGCCACTTTCTCATGGAGAAATCCTGAACAGTTACTTGGCCTTTCTGAGCTTCAGCTTCCTGACTTGTAAATTAGGAATAATAGTATCGATTTCACTGGGCTGTTGTCAGGTAAAATTAAATAGCATGCACGGTACCTGGCTGATAGTAAATGCTCAGTAAATGGAGCTACAGTCACTATTACATGAAAACTCTTCCTTTTTGCTAAGTAAGTCTTCAGTAGCAAGCTGAATAAAACCTGAAACCAGCAATTTTTACTTTTTAGAACTTTATTTCACATAAGTCTTCCCTGAGAAATCATAAGTCACTGTCCATAAAATTCCATACTATATAACTGGTAGGATACTAACTTATTTAAGTTTATTAATCTGACTCAGTAGTTAAATCAACACATACCAAAGTCATATTTTCTTCTTCTGTATACTCATCAGTAGGAAATAATTCAAAGTTTCCCTGTAATATACCTACTGATCTTACAATGAGATCACCAACTAACCCTATTAGCACATTCTATATGTTTCCAGCACAGAACCATCAAGGACTTTTGTTCAAGTAACAAGGGAAAACTACTTTTCAGTTACAGCTTCACTGATATAGTAATATTTCACAGATGTACAGAACATGCCTCGTGGGCTTCTACCAGGAGGTGGGGAATACTGTGCTGCCCTAACACTGAGGCTCCTCAGCAGACAAGCCTCATGTTACCCCTACTCCACTTCACTAATAAATCCCAACGGGCTTATCTGAAATGGTACTTATTTAACACTTTTTTAAAAAAAGCACTGAAATCAGTATCTATACAGTCTGGAGAGAAGGCCACACTAACCTTTCAGTTCCTTGAAAGTGTTAGCTCCCACCTCCTCAATGTATCTCCTTGTAATAGTCTCTTTTCCACAACCAAATTCCCCCCAGTTGACTCTGACTTAACTGTCAGATCTCAAGTCACTCAAAAGTCACTTCCTTCCTCAGCTGATATTCTCTCAGGGCACCAAGCTCTTTTTCTCCAGGGCACATCCCATGATGGTGAGTGTGTCTGTGTGATTATCCAGTCCACGTCTATCTCCTGTGCTTAACTGTAAGCTCCAAGAGGGCAGTGACACGCTTACTCGTCAACAGAAATGTTTAAAAAAGAAATGATTTTTCCGAAACTTGGTAACAGAAAATTATGAGACCAGTGTTTTTAACCTGTGGAATTTCAGTGTTCTTCTACGTTTCTTCTTTATAACTATTTCTGAATATTTCTTAAAACCCAGTCAGTATCTAAAATCATGATGTGAAACCCTGGAGGACTAATACATTTTTTTAAAACATAGAAACAAAGGCATTCCACATCAAAAGCTTTTGCTTGCCTGAACTTATTCACAGCTTTAGAACTCTGTGAAGCATGGCTATGAAATATAAAACTGAACCTTTTATAGGTTTATTTTAAAACCCAGGAAGCTATAAAAGGATTATAGCACCTATGAAGCAGTAAAACAATTAAAATGTATGCCAGAGAAGAGATTACAGAACATATGACTGGGGAATTTATGGCAACAAGGTTAGTAACTAAAACCTATTTAGAATAAGCCAGTATTTGTAAGGGAAAAAAATATCCATTTTTTAATGGTTCACACTTCCCATCTTACCAACACTTACTATAAGCAAAAAGTTCTGGCATTAGGTGCAGAGTTATTAAAAATATAAGCAGAAGTATATTTTAGAGGGAAAAAAAATCAGACACTAAACGTATTAAAAAGGCACATGTCTGGTTCTTTCTCAGAAAACAACATCATGTTCTTTAAGTTGGTACCTTATATTAGTGTTGGTACCTTATATTAGTAAGTTTCAGGGTTTTCTCCTCATTTGAAAAGAAAATAGCTAGAAAAGAAGTATCATGGTGAAGGCTCCAGGCCATTCTCAATGTGCTTACATCTCAATATTCTGGATGTAAATTAGGTTAAATAAAGTTTTCAGGTAACAGAAAACACTGAAAGTTCAGAATTGAAGCAGTAATGCTGCATAGGTTTTCAATCATTAATGAACCTTACCTATCTAACCTAAAAAAGTGAAGAATCTGGGCTCACAGGTATTACACAAGCAGTGAAAAGATCTTTAAAAAAATACTTGAGTTGGAACAACAGCTACCCAGTGCTTGCTTTAAAAGTCCTCCATGGTAGAAATTACTGCAACAAAAGATTTTTCTGGCAATCACTTCAGTTCAGTCACTCAGTCATGTCCAAGTCTTTGCAACCCCATGAATCGCAGCACACCAGGCCGCCCTGTCCATCACCAACTCCCAGAGTTTACCCAAACTTATGTCACCCAAACTCATGTCCATCAAGTCGGTGATGCCATCCAGCCATCTCATCCTCTGTTGTCCCCTTCTCCTCCCGCCCGCAATCCCTCCAAGCATCATGGTCTTTTCCGATGAGTCAGCTCTTCACCTCAGGTGGCCAAGGTATTGGAGTTTCAGCTNTAAAAGCAAAATGGAAAAGACTCAGGATAGCAATCAATTAGTACAAAGAACCATCTACATGTATGCTATTTATAAGGCAAAGAAGCCTATAAACCAGTCAACTGCTCAAATTCTTCCAAACACAACTTTTCTGATTCTAAGCCTTCCCCAAATTGTTCTCTTCAACTGAAATGCTCCAACAATCCTCTCAGCCTCTGGCCTCCTTTGGGCCTGCCCCAAGGACACACTACCCTCACAGTGCTGGAGCAACACAGAATACTCCCTATAGCACCAATTAGGTCATTCTGTCTTTTTTATAATTATAGTCAAGACTTTCCCCTCCACATTCCTTGAGGACTTGCACAGCACATAAAATAGCTTTCTGTTTTCCATACTGCCTTGCACATTCTAGATCAAATATTTATGGACGCTATCAGAACTGGAGGGACGTGGAGTTCTGAATCTCAATCATGTCTTTATGATAAAGCAATCAATGACCATAGAGCTGAAATGGCTTCACTATTAGAGCAAGTATTGATTGAGCATTCTAAGTGGCAGGCCCAGAGATGAACTCAACAGAAATTCCTGACCTCGATGAGCCCACAGTTCAATAAAAGAGAAGATAACTGCAAACAACTATTAGCGAATGGAAAAAAGTATCCACACAGTGATACATGAGATATGAATAAGGTCCTATAGTAGCAAAGGAGGGCACCTAACTCAGCCAGAAGGTGGGTAGTCAGAGGCCTTCTCAGCAGAACTCAGCTCATTAATAGTTAGAGTGAAGGGAAGTAGGTGAAAGGCTCCTTGACGCTGGCCTTGGCAATGACTTTTTGGAATTGACACCAAAAGCACAGGCAACAAAAGCAAAAATAAACAAGAAGGATAGCAAACTGAAAAGCTTCTGCACAGTAAACAATCGACAAAATGAAAAGGCAACCTATAGAACAGGAAAAATGTATTTGCAAACCATGTATCTAATAAGGGGTTAATATCCAAAATACATAAGGAACTAATACAACTCAGTAGCGAAAAAAAAAAAAAACAAACACACAAGTAACTCGACTTTAAAAACAGGCAAAGGACCTAAATAGACATTTTTCTAAGAAGACATACAAATGGCCAATAGGTAGATGTAAAGACACTCAGTATCACTAATTATCAGGGAAATGAAAATCAAAACCACAATAAGATGTCACCTTACACCTGCCAGAATGGCTATTATCAAAAAGTCAAAAGATAAAAAGTATTGGTGATAATATGGATAAAAGGAAGCTTGTACAATCTGTGCGAATGTAAATTGGTAGAACCACTATGAAAAACAGTATAGAAGTTCCTCTAAATATTAGAAAATAGAACTACCATATGAACCAGCCATCTCACTTTTGGGTATATAACCAAAGGAAATAAAATCATGATCTTGAAGAGATATGTGCACTCCCATGTTCAGTTCAATTGCTCAGTCATGTCCGACTCTTTGCGACCCCACGAACTGCAGCACGCCAGGTCTCCCTGTCCATCACCAACTCCCAGAGTGCACCCAAACTCATGCCCATTGAGTCGGTGATGCCATCCAACCATCTCATCCTCTGTCGTCCCCTTCTCCTCCCACCCTCAATCTTTCCCAGCATCAGGGTCTTTTCAAATGAGTCAGCTCTTTGCATCAGGTGGCCAAAGAATTGGAGTTTCAGCTTCAGCTCTTCCAATGAACACCCAGGACTGATCTCCTTTAGGAAGGACTGGTAGGATCTCCTTNATCTTTCCCAGCATCAGGGTCTTTTCAAATGAGTCAGCTCTTTGCATCAGGTGGCCAAAGAATTGGAGTTTCAGCTTCAGCTCTTCCAATGAACACCCAGGACTGATCTCCTTTAGGATGGACTGGTAGGATCTCCTTGCAGTCCAAGGGACTCTCAAGAGTCTTCTCCAACAACACAGTTCAAAAGCATCAATTCTTCGGCACTCAGCTTTCTTCACAGTCCAACTCTCACATCCGTATATGACTACTGGAAAAACCATAGCCTTGACTACATGGACCTTTGTTGACAAAGTAATGTCTCTGCTTTTGAATATGCTGTCTAGGCTGGTCGTAACTTTCCTTCCAAGGAGTAAGCATCTTTTAATTTTATGGCTGCA
This sequence comes from Neotragus moschatus, assembly GCA_006410615.1. Taxonomy (NCBI): domain Eukaryota; kingdom Metazoa; phylum Chordata; class Mammalia; order Artiodactyla; family Bovidae; genus Neotragus; species Neotragus moschatus. The sequence continues at coordinate 1,082,787 of SJYA01002973.1, forward strand.
ACCACAATCTGCAGTGATTATGGAGCCCAAAAAAACAGTCAACCACTGTTTCCACTGTTTCCCCATCTATTTCCCATGAAGTAATGGGACCAGATGCCATGATCTTCATTTTCTGAATGTTGAGCTTTAAGCCAACTTTTTCACTCTCCTCTTTCAGTTCCCACCAAGAGGCTTTTTAGTTCCTCTTCACTTTCTGCCATAAGGGTGGTGTCATCTGCATGTTCACCACAGCGTTTTTCACAGTCACCAAGATATGGAAATAACCTAAGTATCCATCGACAGATGAATAGATTTAAAAAATGTTATACCATGGGATTTCCCTGATGGTCCAGTGGCTAAGATTTCAAGCTCCCAATGCAGGGAGCCTGGTTTCGATTCTTGGCCAGTGAACAGGGTCCCTCATGTCGCAAGTAAGAGTTCACGAGCAGCCACTAAAGATCTCACATACCAAAACTGAGACCCAGCACAGCCAAATAAATACAAATTTTTTTTAATGTCACACATGCATGCACACACACATATACACACACATCCCACAGAGAAGAATACTATTCAGCCTTAATAAATAAGGAAATCCTACCATTTACAACAACATGGATGAACCTAGAGGATATTATACAGAAGGACAAATATTTCATGATCTCACGGTTATGAAAACTGAACACTGGAACTCATAGTAACACAAAGTAAAACGGTGGTTACCAGAGGCTGGGGCTCATCATGAGAGGAAAAGGGAGATGCTGATCCAAGAGAACAAATTTTCAGTTTATAAGGTAAGTTCTGGAGAACTAGTGAACGGTGATTACAGTTAATAGCAATGTATTGTATACTGAAATTTGCTAAGAGTAAATCTCAAGCGTTCTCAATACATATACACAAGAAAGATAACTATGGGAGGTGATGGATAAGTTAATTAACCTGATTATGGTAATCATTTCACAATATATACATATATCAAAACATCACACTGTATACCCTACACATATATACTTTTTACTCATTAAAAATAATAATTAAAGGACTTCCCTCTTGGTCCAGTGGCTAAGAATCTGATCAAACACAGGTTTGATTCCTAGTTGGGGAACTAAGATCCTCATGCTGAGGAGCAACTAAGCCCATGCGCCACGACTACTGAGCCCACGTCCTCTGGAGCCGACACGCGGCAACTAAGACCTGATGCAGCCAGATAAATAAATGCGTAAATATTTTTTTAAATTATTATTATTAAAAATTTTCATTTTAAAAAATAAAAATGAATTTAAAAAAGAGAAAGGAAAGATAAACGTGACAAGCCAAAGGAACAGCACCTAGGAAGACAAGAGAGCTGGAAAGCAGGGAGCTTAGGTTTAGCTGGCTGCACCATGAAGGATATGGGAGGGGCAGGTAGAAGAGCCTGAATTGCCTCTTTTGAATAAGTGAATAAAAGAATGTATGCAGAAGGTAAATGAATATATGCTTTGCACTTGCAACAAAATTATACTCTATTTGAAGCAATACATATATGCTTTGGGTTTTGCATTATTGGTTAAGAGTCAATAGAGCGCAGCTGGAAGTAGCACTGGATTAAGAACCAGGAAATCCAGGTCCTGGTCAGTAACTTTGGATGGAGGAGCCTGGTGGGCTGCAGTCCATGGGGTTGCTGAGGGTCGGACACAACTGAGCGACTTCACTTTCACTTTTCACTTTCATGCACTGGGGAAGGAAATGGCAACACACTCCAGTGTTCTTGCCTGGAGAATCCCATGGACGGGGGAGCACAGAGAGTCGGACACAACTGAAGTGACTTAGCAGCAGCAGCAGCATAGGACTGCTCTGGGGTTGGGATGATCCCCTGGAGGGGGAAATGGCAACTCACTCCAGTGTTCTTGCCTGGAGAACATCCCACGGCCAGAGGAGCGTGGAGGCTACAGTCCATGGGCTGACTGAGAAACGAGGCGTACATGCACACGCACGTGACTGCTCTTGGGCAAAACACTAAATGCTCATCTAGGAAATAAGACGTTTGAAACAGATTTACTACTATCTCTTCCTATCTCAAATGTCTATTTTCATGCTCAAATGGAAGAAAGACCAGATTAATATAGAAAAGATTGATGAGAGAGACTTTGCAGAATGATACTTTTAAAAGGAGCAAGATATCAGAACCACTGGATGAAAACTGTCCGCAGAGTCCAGGGTATATACGATCTCAAAATATCACCCCACAGCTTACTCACTACAAGGGAAAAAGGTTGTCTACAATGCAGTATTCTTGCCAGGAAAAAAAAAAGAAAGATTTAAACTGATTCTAATTATGAGAGGAAAAAATCGGACAAATCCAGATTGTGGAACATTCTACAAAACAACTAGCCTGGACTCCAAATATGTCAATGTCATGAAAAAAAAAAAAGAAAAAAGAAAAAGAACTATTTCAGATTAAAGAAAATGAAAAGAATGCTCAACAACAGTAATCATCAAAGAAATGCAAATCAAAACCACAATGAGATATTACCTCTCATCTGTCAGAATGGTTATCATCAAAAAGAAAAGGAAAGTGAAGTTATGAGATGCCCTTTTGGACAGAAGGTACAAATATGGGTGTATCTGTACCCATGTTTGGGTACAGTCAGTGTATAAAGAGTTCTGAAGACTCTAGAAGGGTTTGGATTATACACAGGAGATACAGGGAACTCCTGGAAGTTTTTTGTATTTTCCCCTAAATAATAAAGTAATGCCTGCTTGCTTTGGGGGACAAATTATTGTCATGTGTCTGTGTTACTCGCATTCACTCAGATTCCAAATGACTTGGGGAGAGAAGAGGAGCCCCATCTAACCTCTTTGCAGTTAACACTTGATGCTTCAGGTCCTTTATTGGGTAGGGAGAGTTGGTGGAGTAATATACTATTTTTGGAAGATAAAGCAGACAGTTTGAAAATGTTAAGTTTGGGCACAATGTTTACTTCTGGAATTCCACCTTAAAACCAGTACAGTAAATAGAATGTTCCATAGCTTAAGTGCCTACTGAAATTTATAAGGAATTCCAGAAGACACTGGAGTGCGGGCAGGTCTGTCTTTTGACCTGAGAGGCCCAGAGATCCTGCCAGATTTCCTAACAGGTGAAAACTTGTCACAATGACACTAACATATTACTTGGCCTTTTTTTTTTTTTTACCATTTTCAAGTGGATTTTCTAACTATGCAACAATGAAAGAGTAGATGCTATGAGAACCTAGATGTCTTATTAAAGAGATCCATGTCAATTTCTAACCTATTTATAAATTATAATAAAGATGACTATATGCTGCAGTAGTAGAAGCTGGAATGGAAAGAAAACAAATATGTAAGCGGCATTTTCAAAAATATCAATTAACTTTGGCAATAAGACACAGGGAGCAAAAAGACTGTAAAGTTCCTACATCTTACAGGTTACTCAAGAACAGGAAATATATCTAAATCATCTTTGCATCCTACACAGTTGTTTTTTATTATGATACTGAATAAATGTTTATGAGTTAAAAGTGAGTCAAAGCATGGAAAAAGACCATGGAAGATAGACAAAATCTTGGGGAATGCTCAATTACGGATGGAAGGAAGAAATCAGGAATTTAAAAGGAAAAAGGAAAGAGTCAGAGAAACAGGAGGAGAAACAAGACTATGCTGAAGAGCTAAGCTGGATGTGACAAGCAGCTAAGGAGTCAAGGGAGTGAGGAAGGATAATAACTAAGACATAGGTCTGGCAATAAAGGTCTGGCAAATTCTCTCCCTTTATCGAGTCCTGATCACAGTTTGAAGCCAGACTGTAGAGGATTAAAGATGAAGGGGGCAAAGGGAAGCAACTACCTATTCCTTAAGAAATCTTGAGACCACCCAGCTGGTCCAGTGGTTAAGAATTCGCCTTTCAATGTAGGAGACACGGGTTTGATCCCTGGCCGGGGAACTAAGATCCCACATGCAGCAGGGCAACTAGGCCCACTTGCCAGAGCTAAAGAAGCCCTGGCACAGCTAGAGAAAGCCTGTGCTGGATGCACAGAAAGAATTTTTTGTTTTTAATCTTAGACTAAAAGGAAAAAGGGAAAATAGGTAACAATTCCTTAACACACATAACTGCCAGAAATGCCTACACTGACCTCTGCACATGCAGTGAGGCCAAGGAAGCTATAAGGAGTTACTTAACAACATTCGTCCTAGTTGGGAGCCTCAACCAACCAGGTAGGCTGCTACCCTACCAGGTAGGGATGAATACAGGAAAGATTCTATCTATATTAGGTACGAAGAGACAGCAAATCTTCACAGTTGCTACTAACAGCTGGTTTCGTAAGTGCCCTTAAGAGGTCAAAGAAAGTAATACCTGTAAGTGACTTGGTTTGTTGGACTTTAGTTAATGTGTGCTAAACTGGCTTTAGTCAATTAAGATTCTGTTTTCTGTTTGTTTAGTCTCACTCTGAGACTATTAGAGGCTCTCCTCAAATATCCAGAGATGTTTAGCTGTCCATTCACATTGAAGAAGCCTATGCATGAACGCTGGCCGAAGGTTCTTGTCAACTGATGAGTTTCAGTGTAGAGGAAGCACACCAAACCTTTCGTATATTTCCAGATATTAAGGAACTGAGGAATAATAGATCTGACTGCCTAATATGCATGGGACTATTTAAGAACACTGCTGTTTGTCACAGTCCATGGGGTCACAAGAGTTGGACACGACTTAGTGACTAAACCACCACCACCGTTCGTCAGAAGTGAAAGTGAAAGTCACTCAGCTGTGTCCGACTCTTCGTGATTCCACGGAATTCTCCAGTCCAGAATACTGGAGTGGGTAGCCTTTCCCTTCTCCAAGGGATCTTCCCAACCCAAGAATCGAACCCAGATCTCTCACATTGCAGACAGATTCTTTACCAGCTGTCAGAAAGCAAACATCAATCTCAGTTCCTAAAATGATTAGTTATCTTGGGAAGTTAGATAAAAGAGTAGAGGAAAACATCCATTGTCACAATTTTACCTCATTTGAAAACACACTTTAGGGACTTCCCTGGTGGTCTAGTGGTTAAGAATCCACCTGCCAATGCAGGTGCTACCCCTGGTCTGGGAAGATTCCACGTGCTGCAAGGCAACTAAGCCCATGAGCCCCAACTACTGGGCCCACGGTCTAAAGCCTGGAAAAACAGAAAAACACAGAAAATCACATCTTTTTACCCATGAGATAAATGATGTATATAACAGGTATATAATTTTATAGTACAATCAAGTAACTATCTGACCTCATCAAAGTTAAAAAGTCTTTTTATGTAGCAAATATATAAAGATAGTCTGCAAACTACCGAGCTTCACGTGTATGTGGTTCCAAAATATTCCTTTTTTTCTTTTGTCCCCTTTTAATAATTATTATTGGTTTTACAGTACTGATTTCTATAGAGAAAAGGAAGTATCAGTTTCCAGAATCTCAATATCCCTAAATGAGAGGTATCTCAGTATTACAGCTTTATGCTAAAAGGACATACCTAGGTGAAACTCAACTACTTCACCAACCTTTTATTTAATAAGAGCAATCAGTTCAGTTCAGTTCAGTCGCTCAGTTGCGTCCGACTCTTTGCGACCCCATCACCAACTCCCAAAGTTCACTCAGACTCACGTCCATCGAATCAGTGATGCCATCCACACATCTCATCCTCTGTCGTCCCCTTCTCCTCCTGCCCCTAATCCCTCCCAGCATCAGAGTCTTTTCCAATGAGTCAACTCTTCGCATGAGGTGGCCAAAGTACTGGAGCTTCAATTTTAGCATCATTCCTTCCAAAGAAATCCCAGGGCCGATCTCCTTCAGAATGGACTGGTTGAATCAAGTAAGTATCAAATTGCTTCATTCCAGGTAGTCCAGGTACAAATCTAAACCTGGTTCTGTCAAATGATAACATGTTTTGAAAATGAAACACAAAAGCCTAAATTCCTTTCTTTCAAATACAAAATTAATTTTGCTAAGCTGTTTTATACATTCATGTGCACTCACACACATGTACATATATATTTTATGGGTTTTAACATGCATCTTTCATTCCAAACGCTAAGGATTCCAAGAAGAGGATAAAATGGCACAAATAACAGCATGGCTGCATTATGACAAAACAGTCCATATTCTGAAGGAAAAGGATAAATTTCACCTAAGTATACTGGATTTCACTTTAGTACCTAAATCAGTGATTCAAGTTACAAAATGTATACCTTTAATAACGTTTTAACATTTCATTTCCCTCCAAACATTATAAAATACATGCTTAAAAAGACAACTTGATGAGATTAACATATACACACTACTATGCATAAAACAGACAACCAACAAGGATAGCTGTTGATACATAGCTCAGGGAACTATACTCGATATTATATAATAACCCACAAGGAAAATAATCTGAAAAAGAATATAACTGAAACACTGTGCTGTACACTTGAAGGTTAAATTATATTGTATTTTGGTAAATGTTCTTCCAGCCTTTGTGGGTAAATGTAGATACACAGGAACAAAGAAATAAAAATTTTAAAGAAAAAACTTAGCAGATGGCCCACCGAATATGATCATAATAGTATTTTACCCAATTGATTTGCTTGCAGCAGAATCTCACTCCCTACACCAAACAATCCCATACCCCTAAAGTATAACCACAGGAACAGGGAAAATCTCTGCTCAGTAATCAGCTCTACAGAGACCAAATTATTTCTGCCATGCCTTAAATCAAGGATGTAGACTAGTGACTATTACTACTACCAGTGACTACTCAAGAAACAAAACTTGAAGAGGGTGAGAACACAGTCTCATTTTAGCGGTTTTTAGTGTTACCTCTAAAACCCTGCTCAAAAATTTCCATCTCTTGCATGGTTTTCCCGACTGCCTCAGCCCCAAATGCCATTCTGCAGAGGCTCCATGCTGAGTCAGCACATTGTTTCTACGATTGTAGATGGGCAGATGGAAAAATTAAGGCTTTCACACCCCCATAAAGATCAGATGATGCCCTCAATCTGTCTTTGCTAACGGGAAAACATTTTCCCTCTCAGATTACCAGCCCCCCACCCCCCACACAAAAAGAGCAAAGAGCAAAGAGTTGCATTATGTTTCTTCCGGTTTCCTGGTACCTAAAAACCTTAAGGATCACATTGACAATGGCAGGATGAAATGCAGAGTGACTAAAAGTCAGGGTTCTTTTTCTAGTCTCTGTAAAAATGACCCAAAGAAAACCTTTGGTAAAAGGGCCTGGAGAAGAAAGGCACATTTAGATAGGAAGCAAACACAGGCTTTGCTGTGCTCATCTCCTAGCCCAAATCCCAAGTCTTATACAAAGCCACTTTAAACATTAAATACAAATAGATTAACTTTTAAACTCCCAAGCTCCGGCCAGCTGTATTTTTGGTCTCTCTAAAACGTTTCACACAGCCTATTTCTTTTTTTCCTACATCTAATCTGAGAAAGAAATTTCATTCTTTCTTATCATCTTTGCCGAAGAATGACAGGGTCAGTCACAGGTAGAGCTTCACTCTATATGTGTGAAAGTGGCGAGTGAAAATCCCTAAAATTTTTTTAAGAAAAAATTAAGTCCACTACAATCAAATGAAACACAGGATAATCCCCCCCAAATTCACGTGTTTTTGAAAAGCACTTTCCTATTTCACCATGCGTTATCTAATAATTGAGTTCAACAAGGCTGCACGCTACAAGATCAATATACAAAAATAAATGATATTCTATATACTACCTATGAAATTAATAAAATGATTCCATTTACAACAGCATCAAAAAAACTTTTATTCCAAGTATTTTATTTAACAAAAAGATTGCAAATGCACTGAAAAATACAACACTGTTGAAAGAAATTTGAAAAGACCTAAATAGATGGGAAGATATCCCATATTCATGGATGAAAGATTTAATATTGTTAACACTGTAATACTCCCCAAATTGACAGATTCAATGGAATCTCTATCAAAACTTCAACTGCCTTTGCAGATACGAACAAGAATATCCACGAAAAATTCATATGGAAATGCCAGGGATCGATTTCATCAAACTCATCATGAAAAAGAACACAGTTGGATAATTCCTTTGTCCTAATTTCAAAACTTACTATAAAGCTACAAGAACCAAAAGAGCATGGTACCGACATACAAAGACATGTATCAGTGGAACAGAATTTAAGAGTCCAGAAATAAACCCTCATGTTTATGGTTAATAAACATGTAATAAGAATTGTAATTGACTTGTAATAAGAATGCCAAGACAAGTTAATGAAGAAAGACTAGTCTTTTCAACAAACCCTGCTGGAACAATGAGATATTCACATGCAAAAGGATAAAGTTAGACCGCTATCACATATAATATACAAAAATGAACTCAAAATGGATTAAAGACTTAAATGTAGAAGATAACCTATGAATGTCTTAGAAGATAACATGAGCAAAGAAGTTTGTGACCTAGGACTGGACAATGGTTTCCTAGAAATGACAATAAAGACAAAGCTAAACAAAAAAAGGAACTGGACTTCCCCAAAATTAAAACAGAAAAGTTTCAAAGGTTATTATCAAGAAAGTGAAAAGACAACCAACAGAATAGGAAAAAATATTTGCAAATTATATACCCGTAAGAAACTAGTATGTGGAATGCATAAAGAACTCTTACAATTAAATAATAAAAAGACAATGCAATTTTTTAAATGGACAAAAGAGATTAGAATAGACTTTTCTCCAAAGAAGATAAACAAATGGCCAACAAGATGAAATGATGCTTAACATCATTAAACACTAGGAAAATATCAATCAAAACCACAATGAGATACCACTTGACACCTACTAGGATGGCTATCATTAAACAAACAAACAAAAATAACAAGAGTTGGCAAGGATATGGAGAAATTGGAATGTTTATACATTTTCAGTGAGAATGTAAAATGGTGCAACCATTTTGGAAAGCAGTTCGGCAGTTTCTTAGGGTTAAATATAGTTACCATAGATAGACCCAGCAATTCTACTCCTAGGTATCTACCCATGAGAACTGAAAACTTACATCCACACAAAAACATGTATACTAATATTTATAATAACCAAAAACTAGAAACAGTCTGAATGTCCATCTACTGATGGGTGAAAAAAACAAAATGTGGTATATCCATAATATGGAATACTATCTGACCATAAAAATGAATGAATGAAACATTGATACATGTTACATGGATGTACCTGCATGAACCTTGGAAACATTACACTAAGTAAAAGAAGCCAGACACAAAAGTCCACATAGTGTATGATTTAATTTACATGAACTGTCCAGAACAAGCAAATCCATAGAGACAGAAAGTAGATTAATGGTCTCCAGGGAAGAGGGGAATGGAGAGTGACTACTAATGTGATTCTTTCTGGAGTAGAAAATGCTCTAGAGGTAGACAACAGTGATGACTACACAACCTTGTGAATACACTAAAAACCAAGCTGTACACATAAAATGGGTGGATTTTGTGGTATGTTAATTATATCTCAATTTTTTAAAAATTTAAAGGAAACATTTGTCTCAGCAGCAAAATGTTCCTAAGGAGAAATGAAATAATATGAGTTCTCCATTAGTAAAGGTCAGTTTTCCCAAGAACAGGACTCAATGTTCTCAGCAGATTGGAATTTTTGCCAGGTATGTTATTCTGCAAAGTTAACAAAGGGGTCTTTGAAAAGATGATCTAAAAAATTAAAAACCATAAAAAAAAAGAAAAGATGATCTATGATCACCCTGTTCTAACACATCAGCTATTAACTTGTCCATGTTCCCTTCCAGTCTATACACATGTATATTTTCACATATCTATAATCTATACAAAATTCAGTCCAGTTCAGTCGCTCAGTCATGTCTGACTCTTTGCGACCCCATGAATCATAGCACGCCAGGCCTTCCTGTCCATCACCAACTCCCGGAGTTCACTCAGACTCACTGGAATGCAAAAGTAGGAAGTCAAGAAACACCTGGAGTAACAGGCAAATGTGGCCTTGGAATATGGAATGAAGCAAGGCAAAGACTAATAGAGTTTTGCCATGAAAACGCACTGGTCATAGCAAACACCCTCTTCCAACAACACAAGAGAAGACTCTACTCATGGACATCACCAGATGGTCAACACCGAAATCAGATTGATTATATTCCTTGCAGCCAAAGATGGAGAAGCTCTATACAGTCAACAAAAACAAGACCAGGAGCTGACTGTGGCTCAGATCGTGAACTCCTTATTGCCAAATTCAGACTTAAATTGAGGAAAGTAGGGAAAACCACTAGGTATGACCTAAATCAAATCCCTTATGATTATACAGTGGAAGTGAGAAATAGATTTAAGGGACTAGATCTGATAGATAAGAGTGCCTGATGAACTATACAGAAGAGTCAGTATAAATTTTCCATATTGCTACATGGCCTTTAATGATCATATGATCATTAAATGGTTGTGATTAATTGACACCTATCATTTTCTTGACTTGTGTTAGATACATTTAAGTCATCTCTAATTTTTCACTATTTACAGGTATTTTTGCAATATACATGCAACATGAAAAGTCAACATAGCTCTTTTCTCCTCTGGAACTGTATCACTGAATTAAGATTTCCAGGGGGGAAAAATTACTAAACCCTTTGAAGGATATTTTTATGATTCCTGGTTGCTGTCCAAAAGTATTACAAAGTTACATTGCTATTAGCAACAAAAACTTGCTATATTAGACACTGATTATGTCAAAAGCATAAAAAATAGCCATGCTAAACAATTGTATCCAGTCATTTGAGATCTTCCTTTAATCTTCTAACTTTGATTATTCAAGGCTTTCCAAAACCCATGAGAATTTGTTCTATTTCTTTTAAACTTTGCTGTCTTTTTCAGTCACTTACAGTTAAAGAGAATGAAGATTTTTTAATTCAGCATTCTTACTCTAAAGAGGATAGAACATGTAATCAATTACATTGTTTTCCCTAAAAACATATACACATGTGGCCATCTCATAAGTAACAGCTTCGGCTAGAAAAGCCTAGAATTCAATCACATACACACAGAAAAAACCTACTACGATTAGCCACTTTTCAAAGTTTCGACATCCAAGGGAATTCCAGACTCAGCACTTCCCTGTAGGGGCCCCAGTTCAATCTCTGGTCAGGGAGCTAAGATCCTGCAAGCCACATGGGCCCACCAAAAAAAAAATTTCAACTTCCATTAACAACTAGGTGCACACATGACCCAAGGTGTCTCTCCTGACTTGCAATCATTAGTCTAGAGAAAGACCAAGACCACCACCAAAGAGCCTACAGAATCATTACATAAAAATAATGGTTAACTGAGCTCTGTGGAAAATTCTTAAAGAGATAGGAATACCAGACCACCTTATCCATCTTCTGAGAAACCTGTATACAGGTCAAGAAGCAACAATTAGAACCGGACATGGAATAACTAGGAGAGGAGTGCACAATTGGGAAAGGAGTACAACAAGGCTGTATACTGTTACCCTGCTTATTTAACATATGTGCAGAGTACATCATTCGAAATCCTGGGGCTGGATAAATCACAAGCTGGAATCAAGACTGCCAGGAGAAGTATCAACAACCTCAGATATGCAAATAATACTGCTCTAACAGCACGAAGTGAAGAGGAAATAAAGAGCCTTTTGATGAAGGTGAAAGAGGAGAGTGGAAAAGATGGCTTAAAACCCAACATTCAAAAAACTAAGATCATGGCATTCAGTCCCATCACTTCATAGCAAATATAAGGGGAAAAAGTAGAAGCAGTGACAGATTTGATTTTCCTGGGCTCCAAAATCACTGCAGACGGTGACTACAGCCATGAAATTAAAAGACACTTGCACCTTGGAAGGAAAGCTATGACAAACCTCAACAGCATATTAAAAAGCAGAGACATCACTGATTTGCCTACAAAGGTTGGTATAGTCAAAGCCATGGTTTTTCCAGTAGTCATGTACAGTAGTAGATGTGAGAGTTGGACCAGAAAGAAGGCTGAGCACTGAAGAACTGATGCTTTAGAACTGTGGTGCTAGAGAAGACTCTTGAGAGTCCCTTGGATTGCAAGGAGATCAAACCAGTCAATCCTAAAGGAAATCAACCCTGAATATTCATTGGAAGGACTGATGCTGGAAGCAGAAGCTCCAGTACTCTGATGCAAAGAGCCAACTCATTGGAAGAGACAGTGATGCTGGAAAAGACTGAAGGCAAAAGGAGAAGGAGGTGGCAGAGAATGGATGGTTAGATAGCATCACTGACTCAAAGGACATGAATCTGAGCAAACTCCTGGACACAGTGAAGCAGAGGGGAGCCTGAGTGCTGTAGTCCACAGGATCACAAAGAGTCAGAAACAACCTAGCAACTGAATAACAAACAGCAAAGTGACTGGTACTGGTATAGAAGCATTTTCACATTCATTATCACATTAATCCTTAGTAAGTATAGTATGAGTTAGAAAATATCCCATTTTACTATGAAAAAAACTGAAGCTTGAAGAGGCTAAGTTACTTGTCCAAAGTAGATTCGGGAAGAGCACATATTTTTTAACCCTTACGCTAGCAGGTAGTAGCCTCCCCACAGGATGTGAATTCAACGAAAGAAACATTCCCATTTATGTCTGACAGCAAGAGAGGGTTAAGTATGAAGAAATGAGGATCTCATCATCATTATATCAATATTTATGATCAATGGTTGCACTGATGTCAAAGTGGGGAAGAGTCAGCACCCCCATTATGTCCATCAAGCCCTCAGCCAGGCTAATAAACACATCATCTTCAGCTTCCAGCATCAGTGCTTGTTCTTAGTCCCCTTTCTCTCCCTTCCGCAGCCTGCCCCCCTGAACATCCCTCTATGCAGACATCCTAGAGGTGCCAGTGATGTGATGTTGAAAGAATGCTTCCTATTGTCTCTCCTTTGCAGTGCTGGTAGGATTTGGGGTTTCTTGTTTGTGTTCTGAGGAAAAGAAGATGAAAAGACAATACTGAAATTGTATTCAATCCCAGTCATCCATTTCTATGTATTTAGCTTAATAAATGTCCTTTATGTGCCAAGCAAATCTTACTGGAATTGACGCTTACGGAGAAGGCAATGGCAACCCACTCCAGTGCTCTTGCCTGGCAAACCCCATGGACGGAGGAGCCTGGTAGGCTGCAGTCCATGGGGTCGCTAAGAGTGGGGCATGACTGAGCGACTTCACTTTCACTTTTCGCTTTCATGCATTGGGGAAGGAAATGGCAACCCACTCCAGTGTTCTTGCCTGGAGAATCCCAGGGACGGATGAGCCTGGTGGGCTGCCGTCTATGGTGTCGCACAGAGTCAGACACGACTGAAGCGACTTAGCAGCAGCAGCAGGAGATCCAACCAGTCCATTCTGAAGGAGATCAGCCCTGGGATTTCTTTGGAAGGAATGATGCTGAAGCTGAAGCTCCAGTACTTTGGCCACCTCATGCGAAGAGTTGACTCATTGGAAAAGACTCTGATGCTGGGAAGGATTGGGGGCAGGAGGAGAAGGGGACGACAGAGGATGAGATGGCTGGATGGCATCACTGACTCAATGGACGTGAGTCTGAGTGAACTCCGGGAGTTGGTGATGGACAGGGAGGCCTGGCATGCTGCGATTCATGGAGTTGCAAACAGTCGGACACGACTGAGCGACTGAACTGAACTGAACTGGACCAATAAAATGAGTATTTAGAGGAAAGGGTTCCTTAGAAAGAAACATACTAATTTATATGTAACTAAAGTACTGTAAACATCTAATTCAAGGCCAGAGGTTTGCTCTTAAAAGTTGAAGTAGTTCAAGAGCAAATAAAATCATAAAATATTATGTCGGCTCAGTCTATTTTGTGCATTTTCCTGGTTGATAAGATTTTAACTTGTGTTTAGGGCTGCTAATAATTAAAATTAACCACAACCTCATAGTATGGTACTGGTTTGGAATGATAAAAACCAAGAGAAAAAGCAGAACAAGATCCTTTCCTATTTCATCCAGGTGATACTAAGTCAGACCTGGTATTGATCTGTGGCATGTCTTGACCTAAAAGGCTTCAGTGATACTAACACAAATAACCTTCAAAGTTCAGACTGGATCCTCTGTAAGAATTTTGTTTACATGATAAAAAACCTGAAAAGGGGAACGCACAAATGCATGAACGGGACACATGCTTCAAATGCTTTAATGACTGTTTCAATGGAAATGTCACAGACCTGCACCTTGAACAAAAATAAAAGAATCAAAGCAGTTTCATCCCATAGCCCCAAATCCAATCTTCACTACTCTCACAGAAGTAACAATAACAACAACAAAATCACTCAGGGATACCTAAAACAAGTTAGTTAGCTCAAAAGAAAAAGACATAGTTTACACGTAACTACCTAAGGCTTCAATCTAGATATCAACACCCATTTCATAAAACACACTCATAGTCTAATCTTAGCAGAGGAGAAAAACTAAAAAAAAAAACTAAAAGAAAATGAGGTCACACATTCAGACTCATTTTCTATGTAACAAAATGTCTGTTAAAGATGACTTGAATGCCAGATATCAAAAATATTGATATCAAAGTCACAAGGCAAATAAAAACCAATGGCAAAGCTGAATATTTGTTTTAAGGTACCCTGGACTTGGAACCAGAAGGCCTGCTTGTTGCAATGGAAAGACCTCCACGCCAGAGTCAGGTTCTAAGGCTGTTGATGCTACTAGTTAGGCGGGTAGCCCTACACAAGTCACTTAGCTTTCTCTCCTCATTCTCTCCTGCTCGAGAGAGGCTGAATAGACCAATGGTTAAGAGGTTGACTAGACCAAAGTTTCCTAAACTCACTCCATCACAAGACTACCTCACAGTAACTGTTAACAGTGTAGAGTCCAAAGCCCCTTCCCTAGAGATTCTAGTTCAGGGGGTCTCTTAGTGAGGCTTAGGAAGTAATTCTTAGTAAGTGATCCAAGTCAGTCTCATCATTTGGTAAGCTTCACAAACTGGACCACATGATCCATGAGCTGTTGCCTGTCTTTCAGCTCGGATTCTGTACTACCTGGATATTTCAAAATTATGTTCTAAAAATGTGCAAAATTATACTAGTATCACGTTTGCACATTAATTTGCAAAGAATTAATAAACCTACAAGATCAAAAAAACAAATACATCCACCCCCACCCCTTCACCCCGACACCATTCACACTTTTAAATATCAATAAAAACATCCTCCTAGATTCTAGGCAAATGGAACACTGTATCTGGTGAGGAAAAATTTTTCAATATTAAGCTCTCAGCACATTAATACAGAAAGATTTGTGTTACAGGAAGGGTGAACTTGTACCCCTAATGTTTAAGTGAAATTACACACTGCATTCTTCCCTTAAAGAACATTATTTGATGAGTTTACCTGTTTCGAGTTTTAAAAAAACTACAGAAACAGTCCGGCAAAGTCTGCAGCAGCTATAAATCAGCGTGTTCCGCAATACTGGAATACAACTGTTACAAAGCTAAAAGAAACAAAAGGAAGCAAAACAAACTAGGTGGTTCAGAGCCCATAGACATTAGTTAGGTTTTGCCAGGTATAGTAAGAGCCTCCAGGGCACTTTCTGCACAGGAAGGTAGCAACCTTTAACTTTTCCTTCCTCTATACTACTTTGCTTTAGGTGATTTTTCTAAAATTCTTGTAATCCACTAGTGGGATTTACTTTTATTCTCTTTTTTAGGTTTATAAGTAACTATAAAGCTTAGAAAGAGAAAGGCTGATAGTGTGGCACACGGGGCGGGGGATGGGGTGGGCAGGGCTGCACAGGAGGCTCGATGGCAGCCAATTATCACATAAGTGGCTACAAAAAATGTAAATAGAAATCAAGATTAAAACACAAAACTGGGTTTGAGTTAGCCCTGCAACACAAATAGATGTGAGACTAAGAGTGAAATAGGACCGCATACATTAGCTACTAGTCAGTGGTTAGAATAAGCCACTACAGCGGCAGCTGACTACAATACAGTGTTAGCCCAAAACATTATCAAAGTGAATCTTGACCTACAATACTGGAAACAGAATTGTTTAGATTTAGGATCATACACATCAGAAACTGACTTACTTTGACAGCAAAAGTGGGGACACCAACTCTTAGGTATGACATAAGAAAAGCACTGGTTTAAGGCTGTGTTTAATGTTTAAATACATTTCTGTGTCTGTTGCTTTCAACAAGCCCTGAGGCAATGTTTTGATCAAACCTCACACTCAATTAAAATCAAAATGTAAAATCAAGATCAAGGGATCAGCATAATAGAATGGTTAAGAGTATGGGTCTGGTTGTCACACCAACCCCGAAACAACAAATTACTCAATGACCTTGAACACATCATTTCACCTATGCCTCAATTTCCTCATCTGTAAAATGGAGATGCCACCTCAATCAGTTATCAGAAGATTTAAACAAGGTGATTCATGTAAAGCACTAAGCCTTGCACCTTGCAGAGAGCAAATAAGTAATAATAACGAGCTAACTGCAAAATTAGCATAATTACTGTCTTCTAACCTCAAGGAAAGCTGTGAGTTTCCTGGTAGCCAGGCCTGCACGCAAGCTAAGGTGCTTCAGTCCTGTCTGACTCTTTGCAACCCTATGGAGTGTAGCCTGCCAGGCTCCTCTGTCCATAGGATTCCCCAGGCAAGAATACTGGAGTGGGTTGCCATGCCCTCCTCCAGAGAATCTTCTCCACCCACGGATCAAAAACGTGTCTCTTATGAAAACGAAGATCATGGCATCCGGTCCCATCACTTCGTGGGAAATAGATGGGGAAACAGTGGAAACAGTGTTAGACTTTATTTTTCTGGGCTCCCAAATCACTGCAAATGGTGACTGCAGCCATGAAATTAAAAGACGCTTACTCCTTGGAAGTTATGACCAACCTAGATAGTATATTCAAAAGCAGAGACATTACTTTGTCGACTAAGGTCCTTCTAGTCAAGGCCAGGGTTTTTCCTGTGGTCATGTATGGATGTGAGAGTTGGACTATAAAGAAAACTGAGCGCCGAAGAATTGATGCTTTTGAACTGTGGTGCTGGAAAAGACTCTTGAGAGTCCCTTGGACTGCAAGGAGATCCAACCAGTCCATTCTGAAGATCAGCCCTCAGATTTCTTTGGAAGGAATGATGCTGAAGCTGACACACCAGTACTTTGGCCACCTCATGCGAAGAGCTGACTCACTGGAAAAGACCTTGATGCTGGGAGGGATTGGGGGCAGGAGGAGAAGGGGAAGACCAAGGATGAGATGGCTGGATGGCATCACGGACTCAATGAACGTGAGTCTGAGTGAACTCTGGGAGATGGTGATGGACAGGGAGGCCTGGCGTGCTGCAATTCATGGGGTCGCAAAGAGTCGGACACGACTGAGCGACTGAACAGAACTGATGTCTCCTGCATTGGCAGGCGTGTTCTTTACCACTAGCACCAAAACCAGGCAAAAACTTCTAATCATTAGAAAGAAGATTATTTACATATACTACATAACACAGAAAGGTGGTTGTTGTTTTAATCGCTTAGTCATGTCTGATTCTTTTACGACCCCATGGACTATAGCCCACCAGGCTTCTCTGTACGTGGGATTTCCCAAAAAAGAATACTGGAATGGGTTGCCATTTCCTTCTCCATGGGCTCTTTCTGACACCAGGAACTGAACCCACATCTCTTGCATTGGCAGGTGGATTCTTTACCACTGAGCCACCTGGGAAGCCACTACATAAAGGTAGCTTTTCATTTCTTTCCACATTGCATAAACTTTGTCCTTCCTTAGTAATGAATAACTGAGACCAATGATGCAGACCAATATCCAGGAAAGGCTTCAATGCAGACATTTTTAATTAAGAAGGATGATTTTCAATCAGATATGGACTAAGGGTCTAACCTGTGTGGGGGAGTTATAGTTGGTGTTGTTAGGAGAAAGAAGAAAAGAGAAGTAAAAGTCTTCAAACCATCCCATAATGCATTATTCAATGGAGAAAAACAGTGGCAGGTTGACTGTTCACATTATTTTATAACTGAATCAGAAAATGAAGAAGGAAAGAAAAATCAGGTGAAATATTTCAACTAACACAGAAAAAAGAAATAATGAAGCTATTAGTAAGGTTAAAACGGCCACACTCATTCAAAAAAAAAAAAAAAATCAAGGAAAGGGAGGGGGAAAATTAATTATTTCTACAGTTTAATCAACAAGCACCCACTCTAGCCTTTTAAGATCATGGCTGAAATTTCCCATTTGCAACCAACTGTCATTGCCCACTCTTCCAAATAAGCTACTAGCATGAATGCACCTTAAATTCATCCTGTCTTCTTAACGAATACATTGTTCAGTTATGGTTATAGACAAAAATAAAATCTTGTGCACTTTTTTTTTTTTTTAGAATTCACAGGAAAATATTATCAATTCAATCAATTTAAAGGATATATTTCAAAGAAAGTACTATGAGAGGTAATTTGAGGAAAGGGAAAAGTTCCTAGTAAAAATAAATCATTCAGAGGAAAACTGTTCAAGGACAATCAAAACCAAATTTCAAAATAATGCAAATCTTGAGATTTTGAGAGAGGAGCAGGATTAATGAGTGGCAAGGGGCAGAACTAAATTCTTAAAGAAAGAAAGTAAAAGATACAGAAGTGAAGAGAAGATTTCAGCAGGGAGTACACACCAGGGCTACCAATCCATCAGCAGATATGCAGAAATTCTGAATAATAAAAAAAATAGAATATATTATCTCTATCAATATTGGGAAATTTAGCAACAAAAGGAAAATAAAGTATTTCAAAGCCATTTTCAAGCATTTCAAGACATTTTTCTGTATTCCACATTCTACTGCAAAATGAAAAGAGAGACTGGTTAGATGCTTTAATTAACAATTTAGTATTAAGTGAAAGAATAATGCCATCTCCAAAGAAGCTCTGTTACTTAGAGATAATGGACATTTTCTTTTTACTGTTTAAGAATCCAGAAGAATCTCCTTCTGCTTTTAAATGCAAATTACTCCACCTCTGAAGCGCATTCTGCTCTATCTGAAAATTACTGCAGTGTGATCCTGTTCCAGAGAGGACAGCGTTCAGGGAGGAAAATGGATTTAGGACAACTGCAAAATCTATGTTCATATCATCACATCCACTGAGCTGTCACCACTTACACCTGGCCTTCTTCAGTGGAGAGACCACTCTCCAGTGATCAACATTCTACTGGAAGAAGGAAAAGTTAGTTTTGAGGACTATTGGTTCATTAAAAGGTTACATACACATTCTAATACATGAACATGCACTCACATCATAACAATTTAAAAACTCAGTATCAAAAACTTGGCTTTCAACTAACAAAGCTAGCTACTTACTGGAAACGTTTTTAAAGTCAGAATTTCAGTGATAATAGTATGAGCTGCCTGTTCGTTACATGGTAAAACAAACAGAAAACACCACTATGCAAGAAAGGTGAGCACACCACCCTCCGTACTTCTCTTTCCTGGTAAAACTCCCTGGAACAGTGAACAATGACCCGCAGACATACTTCCATTTAACATACCAGGTGATCAAGGTTAAACCAGAAAATCTCAAGAAATAGACAAACCATATAGAGGAATTAATCCCATTGTTAAAGATCCAAGCTTTCTTGCCAAAACCACACTTGGTTTGGGAAATTTTATTTGTTGTTAGGTAAATGTAAACAAACAGTGAAAAAAGCTAAGCAATATAGAGCCTCACAAAAGGTTAACTTATCTCTAGTCTTTCCAAGCTATATATTAACAAATAGCTTTAGTTTAAAAACAATAACAACAAAACACCTCTTTTCCAGCTAAGGCAAGTCAACTGAATGAGTGATTTTCTTTAGTGATACCTGGCTTATCCCATACCCTATTCTCAAAAGCAGGCCCTAATCTCTCCCACAGGTCACCAGACAACCAGGAACTGATTAACTGAAAATGCACTTCCAATCTCGGAAATATCAACTGATTGCTCTGGGTTTGGAAAAGCTATTTAAACGTTCTCCAAATGCCTGAGTTTAGTACATGGCAACCAAATGGCACATCATGGCATCAGCGGGTCCCTTTTTTCATCTACCCACTCAGAATCCCGCAATAAATGCAGCAGATCTCTCAAGGCCAGAGTGCAGGGGGTAAGAGTACCATGCACAGAAAATAGGAAGCCTGGTTTGATAGGGAGGGAAGCAAGCCAGGGCAGTCTTGTGGTTTTAAAGAACCTAGAAGCGCTTACTAGTTCAATCCACCCTCAAATCCATGCCACCCTTTCAACTTTACAATTAAAAGAGAGGAGAAATTCCGGTCAACTCGCCTTGGGGGGTTAGTCTGAGGGTAGAGGACTCAAGTAGGGAGGAGGATGGAGTGAGAAAGATCAAGCCAATGAAAGGATACCAAAATTTTCCCACCTTTCTTAAATTCTTCCAGCATAGCGTCCAACTTGGTGTCATTGAAAACAAAGTGCAAGGGGTGGTTATAAAATTTCGTGATGGTTTTCAAGGGAGTACAGTCATCCGGATCCACGAAGGCCAAGTCTTTGACGAAGAGGAGGTCCACGATGTTGGAGCGTTCCCCCTCAAATACTGGAATGCGAGTGTAGCCGCTCTCCATGATCTCCGACATGGTGTTGAAGTCCAGAATGGCTTCGCCAGTGATCATGAAACAGTCCCGGAGGGGAGTCATCACGTCCTCCACCGTCTTGGTGCGGAGCTCCAGCGCCCCTTGGATGATATTCAGCTCCTCCTTTACGAGGTCGTTGTAAGGATCTGTGACCCGGAGCATCTCCAGCAGCTTTTCCCGGTTATAGACGGTGCCTATCTCCTGGCCCAGGACGCAGTCCAGCAGCTTGCTGACCGGGTAAGAAGCGGGAAAGGTCATCATCATGAAAAACTTGGTGAGGAAGATGGTGTTGGCTCCCACAGCCAGGCCGTGTCGGGAGCAGATGGCCTGGGGCACGATCTCCCCGAAGATGACGATGCCGATGGTGGAGACCACCACCGCCACCAGGCCTGAGCCAGCGATGTCGTCGAGCAGGATGGTGAGCGTGGTGTTGACCAGCACGTTGCCCAGCAGCAGCGAGCACAGCAGGTAGTTGCCCTGCCTGCGCACGGGCTCGATGCGCTTGGCATAATTTTTCTCCTTCTCGGTGCCGCAGTTCTGCACAATGCGCAGCTCCATCGGGTCTAGGGCCATGAGTCCAAGGTTGAGGCCGCTGAACATGCCCGACAGGCACAGAAGCAGCGAAATGAAGATCACCTGCAGCCAGAAGGGCAGCAGGAACTTCTTTTCCTCTCCCACGATCATCTTGGTATCCTCGCCATCGTGATAA
>SJYA01002974.1:0-25861 GCA_006410615.1 Neotragus moschatus
CAGTATTCTTGCCTGGAAAATTCCATGGACAGAGGAGCCTGGCAAGCTTCTGTGCAGTTGCAAAGAGTCCATGGGGTTGCAAAGAGTCGGACATGATTGAGCATGCAGACTACTTCTCTCGTCTAGTCTAGTCTCGTCTAGTCTAGTCTCAGTCACAATTACCAGTCTTCTAGTCAGTCCGTCAATCAGTTCAGTCATGCAGTCATGCCTGACTCTTTGAATCTTGTTTTATAATAATTCTGGTAAATGTTTATTTTGGTTTAAAAGATTAGGAGATAAATACAAGCTGGGGCTGATTTCATACAATAAACCTGTTAGCAGAGTCTAAACTAGTATAGATTTTGGACTGGTAATTAGGAAGTGTAATTGGCCAAGGGATTTTGTCCAGAGGTTATCACTAAGAGTATGTCTCTGTTCTCAGCACAGCTTACCCTCTTTGTGTCCCTCACTCTTTTCTACTTACTGTTCTATCACTCAGGATAAAATGATCATTTTCCTATAGGATTTAGGGAATTCAGTCTTGATGG
Source organism: Neotragus moschatus (assembly GCA_006410615.1). Lineage (NCBI taxonomy): Eukaryota > Metazoa > Chordata > Mammalia > Artiodactyla > Bovidae > Neotragus > Neotragus moschatus. Next base: position 528 of record SJYA01002974.1, read on the forward strand.
CTCCACAGTGTCCACACAGATGCTCTGGTTAAAACAGAAGAAGGCCTCTGGGTTGGTGCCTTATTATATTCTATGTATTATTAGTTTCCATCCAATGAAAGGGAAATATGACATTTGATTTTTTCCCTTAGGTTTTCACCATGAACAGACACATTCAGAACTTTTACCAAGGGCAGTCCTTGAGAATATTGTGCTACAGCTGGTTTTTATTCTTGCTCCTAGGTGGCCTTGCTGAAATACAGCTTTTTTTCTTTAAATGCATCAATATTTGGTTGGAAAGTGTAAGTAAATTGAGGGCCTTCTAGTTTGCAGGAATAAATTTGTAGTAACTTAAAAGTGTTAGAAATTTTACAACTCCATTAGACCAAAGAAAGAAAATAGGCTCAGTGTATTTTAGAATTGAATTTTTGTACTTTTAGAGACTTTAGAGACAATCTAAATGGAATGTCTTAAAAACAAGGAGGCCAACGGGCAGAGATGTTAAAGCAATATTCCTAACATGACACAGCCATCAAGTGTCAGAACTAAGATTAGAACCCATGTTTCCCAGAATCCAGTCCAAGACACCTTTTTTTTTTTTTCATGCCATGTTGTCATTTTCTTAAAAAAATATTATTATGATTGTTTCCTGGAAGTCAACTGACTGATGCAAATAAGAAAGTCTACTATGGTAAATGTTGACCAGCATTGTGCTCCTGGAGGTAAACGGATATCTTTCAATCGGAACTCTTCGTGGAGGTCAGGAAGTTTCCTTTCTCCCTCTCTCTCTGCCTTTCTCTCTCTCTTTTATTATGAATACTTCTATTTAGTAGCTCTTAGCTTCTCCACTTAAGTCTCCTTTTCTCCACAAAAGAGATGGTTATAAAGATGCTAGTAAGTAAAAAATGAATCTCCTCAGATTTGCTGGATGTGTGTAAATCTTACTTTTATCAGCAACAACAACAATAAAGTTTGTCTTGCAGGAGAGTCTCAAGGACCTACCTCATCTTTTCTGATCTTAAAGCTGATACCAGCTCAAGTAGATTGTGGAAACCTGTGTCGTTTCTTCCAAAGATAATAAGGAACAGACCCTCTGAGTGTCTGTTGAAAAGAGGAGAAAAGCTGCAGTCTGCCTTTGTATTCCCCAGAGGGCGAGAGCTATTGTGAGGAGGCAGACAGGCCCTGTGCCGCAGCCTGGCTCACAGTGGCACTTGCTAGTGACGAGAGACATAACACTGGAGCTGTGGCTCCTGCATGGCTGCAGCTATTGATACAAGTTGTGTAGACTTGTAGTTGTTACGACTTCAATCGAAGTGCTGCATTCCAAGTGGTAATCAGTACCACACAAGCATTTCCAGTGTGCACGCCTCACCCTAATTAAACAAAATTTAAAAGTGATGGAAGTCCACGTTTGAAAGCAAGTTGTTGTCCCTTCTATGGATTAAATTATCTTTTTAGAAAGATTACTGTAATGTTTGAATAGAGACAAATAGAAAAGCAACATTTACTGTATAACTGAAAGAAGGCAAAAATTTTAACAGCCACAGATAAATTGACTGGGACTGTCTTTCATGTCTTTAGAGGTTGTATCATATGCAGTGCTTTGCAACCCAGCATGCTTAAATTCTGTGTGCGGTGTGTGCACTTGTTCATGTGCAAAGCAGTAACCTAGAGAAATTAAGAGTTTTAAAATGAGGTAGGAACTTTAATATACCCTAATCCAACCATTCCATTTTACAGTTATCGAAATTGAAATGGAAAATTATGGAAAATTAAGGATTTGTCTTTTAGTGGAAAAATAAGAACACAAATCCAAATTCTGTTGAGTTTTCACTTTACTCTGTTGGCCAAGATTTTTACCAGAAATTATCAGCCTCGTTCACTGAATCCCTTGTTTAGTGGAAAACTCTGAAATTTATACCCATTATAACTTTATTTGTACAGGCAACCCAAAGTGAGCAGTTTATACCATATTCTGGTTAATTTAGTCATTTTTATTTCTTATACAAAGAAGAATTTTAAAAGTTGGTTATATCAAACAAGACAATCTATGTTTTTGACTAGATGAAATTTTTTAGATAATTTGTTATCTCTCTACTGGTATGAACATATTAATAGATGGTATTGTTTTCCATTAGAAGAAAGTTTTTACATAAAGTTTCTAGCAAATTGTACTAGCAGATTCCTATCACCAGAAAAAAATTAAAAACAAATTGGAGAAGGAGAACATAAAGAAGGAATCTTTTGCCAGGTGCTAATATAAGAATGCAGGGTCACACTTACCCTGTAAAAATTAGGTTTTTGGTAAAGGAAGAGACTTCATATCAGTTTCTAAGTGTGTTTGAAAGTTTATTATATAGGTGATAATGACTGAAAAGAGGAAATAGACTTAAATCATCAATTCTCAAACCTTAACATGATAATTGAACAAAAGAAATTTGAAATGTGTCTTTTCTTTATGCAAAAAAGTCCAACTCCAGCCCTGACATGAGCAAATCATCTTCTGTCTCCATATCTGTCTGCTCATAAGCATTTGAGTTCTACTGGAGAAAGTCATAGAAGTAGAGGTGAGTTCCACCACGAATTCATGCTCACCAACTTCAGAGACCTTCCCTGTCACCCTTCTATTCTATACATTTCTCACACACTTGCCAATAACTGCAGAAATTCTCTCATTCTATCCAGCTTCCTCTTTTTATTTCACCTCAATATAAACCCCAATCTTACCTTATGAGAAAATAGAAGCTGTGAATTGGAAAGCAAAGAAATATTCCCAGATCTGCCCCTATATGTCAGTGACTCAAATTTATGTCTCTTGCTTTCTCAGAGCTCCAGACATATAACAGCTTATTTTGAATGCCTCAAAGCACCTCAAATAAACATGTCTAAACTCAAATCCATGACTCTGAGACTTCCTTAATCCTGTTTTTCATCCAATATTATTGATCTTCCCCAAGTCAGAATCCTAAAGGTATCCATTATACCTCCCTCTTCTGAACCCCCAACATAGTGTCACTATGTCCTATTATTTGGCCTCTTAAATATTTCTAGAGTCCATTCACTTTGCTCCATTTCCACAACCATTCTGATCAAGGTATTATTTCTCACCTGAAACTTTACAATAGTCTCCTAAATTGATTATTGATATCTCTTCTTTTCTCCCTCCAATCTGTTCTCACTCAGCAGCAAGAATGTTCCTTTGAAAGGAAAAACTGATCATATCATCTTCTCACTGAAAGCCATCAACTGCTTCTATTGTACTTAAGAGTGAAACTAGACTCTCTACTTGGCTTGCAAGGCTGTCTACTTCCCAGCATTTGCTCATTCCATTTTCCTCTTGTTCTTTCTCTTCCAACTGTACTGCCTATTTCTGTCCCTTATAAACTCTTATTTCTACTTGTAATTGGGCTTTTCCCTGTGCTATTTTAATCAGTGGAATTCCTTCTGCAGGCTAGTATTTTAAAAAATATTTTTCAGGTTATAGATGACAAATACCTTTTTAAAACTGAATCTTAGGTAAAGCCCAAGATATTCCCCAGGTTAAAATAGAATTGTTGGAGAAAGAGTCTCCAGGTCTTTGAAGGGCCCTGATATACAATAAGTGCTCTAACCATCTGTCTAGTCAAAGCTATGGTTTTTCCAGTAGTCATGTATGGATGTGAGAGTTGGACTGTAAGGAAAGCTGTGTGCCAAAGAATTGATGCTTTTGAACTGTGGTGTTGGAGAAGACTGTTGAGAATGACTTGGACTACAAGGAAATCACACCAGTCAATCCTAAAGAAAATCAGTGTTGAACAGTCATTGGAAGGACTGATGTTGAAACTGAAACTGCAATACTTTGATCACCTGATGCAAAGAACTGACTCCTGGAAAAGACCTTGATGTTGGGAAAGATTGAATATAGATGACAAGGATGAGAAGTGGATGACAGAGGATGAGATAGTTGGATGGCATCACCACGTCAATGGACATGAGTATGAGCAAGCTCTGAGAGTGATGGTCAGGGAAGCCTGGTGTGCTGCAGTCTATGGGGTTGCAAAATGTTGGATACGACTGAGCAACTGAACTGAAGCATTTCTTTTCTTTAGATCTATATGACCTATGTAATATACATATATATGTATATATATGGTAATTAAGTGAATGAATTACGTGATAGGTAAGGGTTAGTAAGGGGCTTCCCAGGTGGCACTAGTGGTAAAGAACCCAGTCTGCCAATGCAGGAGACATGAGAGAGACAGGTACAACCTCTGGGTCAAGAAGATCCCTGGAGGAGGGCATGGCAACCCACTCTAGAATTCTTGTCTAGAGAATCTCATGGACAGAGGATCCTGGTGGGCTACAGTCCATGGGGTCCAAATGAGTTGGACATGACTGAAGTGACTTAGCACCGACCAGCAAGGATTAGTAAACATGTGAGGTTAACCAGGAAATAGGAAGCCTTGAACTATAATCTCTAGCTGAATTTTCAGTACTCTGGTTTTGGGGCTAGGGAACAGAATGTACAACGCATTCTTCCTCATTCTTCTAAATCCTAGTTACAATTTTGTAGAGTTAAACATATATACAAAATAATCATTAAGCAAGTTAGTATGCTATAGGAATTTAGATGAGAGGGATCATACTGCCTGTCAAAGATTTAGTGAAAGCAGTGCAATTGAGTTTAATGTTGAAGATTTTCCATGATTTTAAAAAATATATAGCTTTTTCCTATCACAGAAGCAATATAAACTCTGGAAAATGACAAGAAAAAATAAACACATGTGTAATTATACTAGATAAAAGTAACCAAAGTTCACATTTGTGTATGTTTCTTTACCAAAAGTAGTAATAGAGAATAATTTATTAATTTTAAGCATAATATGAAATAGTTTCCATTTCAGTAGATATTCTTCTATAACACACTCTTTAGGGCTACATATGTACTTTTAAAGAATGAACCACAATTTATGTAAATAATTATATAATGATGGGCACTGTTCTGCCATTAGAGACATTATTGTGGTAAGATGGTTGAAAATTTAGGGGGTCATGACAGGGGATGATGGCAGGTGTATTCAAAATACTTAGATAGACATGAGCTGAACTATGAAACTTAGATTACTCTATTTTGGGAGACTTGGCAAAGAAAAAGGACAGAGAAGAAGCCTAACAAACTTTTCTCTGTTTTGATTAAATATAGTATGGATACTTTGTGCCAACAGAGGCCTAAAGTTAAAGAAGGCAGTGCAGGAATATAGTAATTAAGAATATTATTAGCTATAGATTCAGGCTGCCACTATCTGCTGGTCCAGGGCAAGTGATTGCATTTGTCTGAGCCTCATTCCTGATACAAAATGAGGATATTTATATTTGGTTAATAAGCTTACTCCTTGGAAGGAAAGTTATGACCAACCTAGATAGCATATTAAAAAGCAGAGACATTACTTTGCAAACAAAGGTCCGTCTAGTCAAGGCTATGGGTTTTCCAGTGGTCATGTATGGATGTGAGAGTTGGACTGTGAAGAAAGCTGAGCACCGAAGAATTGATGCTTTTGAAGTATGGTGTTGGAAAAGACTCTTGAGAGTCCCTTGGACTGCAAGGAGATGCAACCAGTCCATTCTAAAGGAGATCAGTCCTGATGTTCATTGGAAGGACTGATGCTAAAGCTGAAACTCCAATATTTTGGCCACCTCATGCGAAGTGTTGACTCATTGGAAAAGACCCTGATGCTGGGAGGGATTAGGGGCAGGAGGAGAAGGGGATGACAGAGGATGAGATGGCTGGATGGCATCACTGACTTGATGGATGTGAGTCTGAGTGAACTCCGGGGGTTGGTGGTGGACAGGGAGGCCTGGCGTGCTGTGATTCATGGGGTCACACAGAGTCGGACACAACTGAATGACTGAACTGAACTGAACTGAAGGCTTAATACATGATGTTTCTGAAGTGCCTGGCATGATGCTTATAACACAGTCAGTGTGTATCACATGTTATCTATTGTTATTTTGAAGCCCTTCAGAAAATATAAAACAAAAATTTTGAAACACAAATACTAACACGGTAATAAAGATGGGTCTATATAAAGTCCTAAAAAGAAAGAATATAGTTTTGTGTGTATAATTGTTTTTTTCCCCATTAGCAGTGGTTCATTTTCTCAAAGTCTGTTAAAGCCATTTCTGCTCTGATGCTTACCTGCACACTCAGAGGCTGCAAATTTTAGNAGTGGTCATGTATGGATGTGAGAGTTGGACTGTGAAGAAAGCTGAGCACCGAAGAATTGATGCTTTTGAAGTATGGTGTTGGAAAAGACTCTTGAGAGTCCCTTGGACTGCAAGGAGATGCAACCAGTCCATTCTAAAGGAGATCAGTCCTGATGTTCATTGGAAGGACTGATGCTAAAGCTGAAACTCCAATATTTTGGCCACCTCATGCGAAGTGTTGACTCATTGGAAAAGACCCTGATGCTGGGAGGGATTAGGGGCAGGAGGAGAAGGGGATGACAGAGGATGAGATGGCTGGATGGCATCACTGACTTGATGGATGTGAGTCTGAGTGAACTCCGGGGGTTGGTGGTGGACAGGGAGGCCTGGCGTGCTGTGATTCATGGGGTCACACAGAGTCGGACACAACTGAATGACTGAACTGAACTGAACTGAAGGCTTAATACATGATGTTTCTGAAGTGCCTGGCATGATGCTTATAACACAGTCAGTGTGTATCACATGTTATCTATTGTTATTTTGAAGCCCTTCAGAAAATATAAAACAAAAATTTTGAAACACAAATACTAACACGGTAATAAAGATGGGTCTATATAAAGTCCTAAAAAGAAAGAATATAGTTTTGTGTGTATAATTGTTTTTTTCCCCATTAGCAGTGGTTCATTTTCTCAAAGTCTGTTAAAGCCATTTCTGCTCTGATGCTTACCTGCACACTCAGAGGCTGCAAATTTTAGGCAGTGCCTACCTCACCCTCCACAAGCATTTAATGAAAATGAAAAACACATAGCATTTTTAAGAAATCTCCAAACTCTTCTCTATAGTGGCTGTACCAATTTACATTCCCACCAACAGTGCAAGAGCTTCCCTTTCCTCTACATTGTCTCCAGCATGTATTGTTTGTAGATTTCTCTTAATGATTGCCATTCTGACATGAGGTGATACCATATATATTACCACATGTAAAACAAATAGCCAGTGGGAATTTTCTGTATGATGCAAGGATCTCAACCTGGTGCTCTATGTGACAACTTAGAGGGGTGATATGGGGTGGGAGGTGGGAGAGATGTTCAAGAGGGAGGGGTTATATATGTATACCTATGTTGATTCATGTTGATGTGTAATAGAAACCAACACGACTTTGTAAACCAACTATCCTCCAATTAAACACACACACACACACACACACACACACACAGAGCATTGGTTAGCCATTCTCTTTTGTTAAAGTGATTTGGTCAAATGACAATGCTCTTAGAAAAAAATTGTGTATTTCATTTCGTTTTTTTTCCTAATGAGAAAAATACTTCCTGAATATGTGTCATATATATGCATATGTATATATATATGGAGATATATTAATAATAGTATTGTCTTATAACATTACCTTAATTTTAGGCATACAACATAATGATGTGACATAACTATATATTGCAAAATAGTTACCACATTAAGTTTGGTTAGCATCCATCACCATGCATAATTACAAATTATTTTCTTCTGATGAGAAATTTTAAGATCTACTCTTTTAGCAACTTTCAAATATATAATAGTTACCTCTAGTTGCCATGTTGTATATTACATCCCCAGAATTTGCTTACCTTATAACTAGGAGTTTGTATCTTTTTTATGAAAAAGTGCAAAATTCTATGCTCTTGACCAGAAATCTACAGCTAGACAAGATCAGGCACATTCAGGGTGGAATGATTATAGATTGAAATCTACCTTTAGAAATGTTAGGTAGCTAGAACAGGGAAAAGGAGTCCAGAATGGCGGTGGCTGAAAGATAAGGAAGAGAAAAGCCCAAAAAAATAGAACAAAGGAGGGTCAGAAGACCAAGGACCAGAGTGAGGACCTCAAGTAGAACAAGCGGCACTCCTAGCTGGCCCAGTTTACATAGGGCAGGCCCGGGTAGTGTGTGGGGGGAGTGGGGCGCATATAAAAAGAAGAGCCAAAGGGCTCTCTCTCTCTCTCCCCCCTGCCTTCTGGGGCGTTCTTATCTTATCTCAACTTTAATAAAAATGCACATTTACTTTTCTAAGGTTAGCACCATAAAGAATAAATCTCTATAAAGAGCAAAAAAAAAAAAGAAGGCTTTAAGTCCTTACATGTTAAAAGCACACTCAGTATAAGAGCAACACACACATACACACACACACACACACACGCCTAACTGTCACATGAGGAATCACTATGAGAACTTTATGAGTTCAGAGGAGACCCAAGCAATGAGTCATGGTATATATCAGAATGGTCCTACTTTATGCTTGAAGAATATGAATGTATGTTGAAGGAAGATCAAATGGGAAGGCAGAATTCCTGTGTCAACTGGGTCTACCATTGTGACAGAAAGCCTTAGATGCTGGTTTTTGTTGCAGATATTCTCTGTGTTATTATTACTAGACTTGTTTCATATCTAAAGCTGCAAAGTTATCTTCTCAGTTAGGATTGTTTAGATTGTGTATCACACACACACACATGAATACCTACGCACCCCAAACCAAATGCCTTAATCAAAAAGAATATATCAACTCATGTAGCAAGAAAAAGAAGAAAGGGAGACTGTAAGCTCGGCTCAGTTGAAACTTGAAGGATATACCAAAATTCAGATTTTCTTTTTCAAAGGTCTGCCTGCTTCTGAGTATTGATTTTTTGTCAACTCACAGTTTTGCATGTGGTAGCAAGATGGTGAAATTAGCCTCAACCTACATAATACAGTGATAAAATTCTAATCACTTTAAGTAAGACCATGTTTCATTGGTCTTACTGGGTCATGTGTTCATCACTTGGGTAATCATTATGATCTAGGTGAAAGTAATCAGAACAAAAACAGAGAAAAATCAATGAAGCCATAAACTGATTCTTCAAAAAGATTATTAACATTTATAAGCCTTAGAGAAACTGATCAAGACCTAAAGAGAAAACACAAATGATCAATATCAGAAATGAAAGAAAAGACATTTCTCGAGCTCTCAGATACATTAGAAGATTAACAAGAAAGTGTCATGAGAGACTTTATGGATTGCATTCTTTTGACAAAATGGACTTCAGAGATGAAAATACAAATTATTACAATACTCTCAAATTATTGATACTAAAGTTGTAACATTAAGAAACATTCTTCCTTCTATTTGTAGGGCAATTTGTGTCTGGTTTATTAGATCATTTAACATATGTGCAATATGCATGTCTTCCCTTTCTCCCTTCATGGATTATCTTCTCATAAATAAGTATTTCTTGAAAGGAAATTTGTTTCATTTTCTCTAACATCTGCCCTTGTCATTTACTTTTATAAAGAAGACTTATCAGTGAGCTGATATTCTTCATCAGACCGCTTGCAAATATGTTGGGTTTATAGGTTGATAGATTTGTAGTAAGAAAGGATGCCACATGGCATATCACTGATTGTGTAATATCATTGTTCTAAAGTTTTTAAAGATTTGTTCTCTAAAACTTATAACAGAAAATGTATATGAGCTAAATTTTTTCTTCTGTCTCTGACTGCTACCATCTTGCTTAACTCATCATTCTTCCTTTTCTCCCAGGTTCTCCCATCTTTTCCAACAGCTGCCAACAGCCCATGAAAGCTTTCTTATTGTTTTCTCTTATAAAGCAAGCTTAACTATTTTTAGTTCATATGGCTACTGTATTAAGCTATCTATACCATGCTGCTGCTAAGTCGCGTCCATCGTGTCTGACTCTGTGCGACCCCATAGACAGCAGCCCACCAGGCTCCCCCGTCCCATCTATACAATGGGGAGGCTTACATATATGCTACTAATTAACCATATAAATGCTATCCGGAAAAAGAAAAGATTCTTTCCTTGAAAGGGGTTCTGTGTTTCTCTTGATACAACTGGCTCAAATTTTGCCTCATTTCAAGAACAATGAATCCCATTTTCTACCTTTTCATTGTTATTAACTGAATGCTATTACTAATATACTATATGCTTAATTATACTATGATATTGGTGCTATTATCGCCATAATACTGATGAGAAATTCAAGTCATTCCAAAAAATTCTGTAAAATTTAAACAAATTTTCTAAGATCATGTTAATTAGGGGCAATGCTTTGGCATAGGAGAATCTGTTTTATTGATCATTGATTTCTAGGTCCTATCATGATACTACAGGTTAGAGGGAAGCAAATTACACTTTGTTTATTAATATAGTGCTATTGTCTTACAGGTTTCAGGACATAGTAGCTGTTCTGTAAATATGTGTAGTTCGATTATGAAAAGCTCCTAGCATTATAAACATATTTGTGGTTGATTGGAAACAATGATAAGAATGAAGAAATAATTTTACGAATCAGTGAGACAGTATGTTTTAGCCAGATGATCAGAAGTTAAACACATGTTACACAGACATAGAAATCTATTTATAGTTTCTTATTTTCCAAGTAATCTTACAGACAAAGTACTTTGGGAAGAGAACGTTCAAATTAGAATGGTCCACTTAGTTTTAGCTTACATTAGGGAAAATTAATCAGATGAAACCAACAATTGTCTGTTTTTATTGAGTAATTAGAACAGTTTTTTTAAGTTTGAAAAAATAAAGAGCTTTTAATTAAAAGCATTTGAAAAAAATCCTAAGCTCAGCTCCTGTAATAGTTGGATGTGTTTTCTACACTTTGTTTTATTATATGGAAAGCCGCAACAGAATCTCCTTAAAACAAGGTGTCTCTGACCAAGGTTCTAACCACCCTTCTACTGTCCATAGTGTCTTGTTTCACTCTTTTGAAAACCTCAGACATAGTTTTCTAGGAAGAAAATCATTATTAAATCATCATTATTTCTAGGGAGGAAATCATTATTGAGACTTTCTCAGAAGAACGTCTCAAACTCTAGACTAAAAATTAATAAAATATGTACCCATAAAGCAAATATAGTTTTCCATAGAGGATCCTTTAAAAGTCATTATTACTTTTGATGAAAATTTTGAGAGATTTTCATAATTGTTTTTGTTTATCCTTCTCATGTTTTTGTCCTTAGTGCATTTTTTATTCATAATTACTGAGCACTGTATGTATTTATTCATTTATTTGATCAGTGTTTATTGAACACCTTCTGTGTTTGACATTGACTATGGTAAATGTTGGAAATGTAGCATTGAAAGTTCCTTCTTATGGGATCTCATATTTGATGGGGTGAAGCAGATAATTCTAGAAGGGATATATATATATATATATATATATATATAATGTTTGAAAAAAATTTAAGTTTGAAAAAATAAAGAGCTTCTAATTAAAAGTGTTAAATATATATATATATATAAAGAGCCAAGAAGAAAAGAGAGTTTTGAGATGCAGATTCATTGTCCACTTTAGATACAACAGCCAAAAATTTCTCTCTCAAATGTGGAAAGTTGACATCTGAAATATGAGAAGGATCCAGTTTTACAAAGAACCAGGAGAACGTATCAGAAGGAACAGCAAATATAAAGGGCTTGAGNTTAAAAGTGTTAAATATATATATATATATAAAGAGCCAAGAAGAAAAGAGAGTTTTGAGATGCAGATTCATTGTCCACTTTAGATACAACAGCCAAAAATTTCTCTCTCAAATGTGGAAAGTTGACATCTGAAATATGAGAAGGATCCAGTTTTACAAAGAACCAGGAGAACGTATCAGAAGGAACAGCAAATATAAAGGGCTTGAGTTGGGAATGACCTTGGTATGTTGGAGAAATGAACAAGACCTGGGCATGGTTAAGGAGAAAATGTTTAAGTTCAAGTTGAAGATGAGCTAGAAAATGCAGGATATACTAGGCCATGGTAAATTGTTTTGAATTATTTTAGGAGTTTTGTTAAGCCATGGGAGGGGGGGTGGTTAGTAAAAAAGTGACATAACATACTATATATTCTTCAAAAAGAAAAATTAAAAATACAAATCTAGCACTGGACATTTAGATTGTTTCTATGTCCTGGCTATTGTAATTTTGAGGCAATGAACATCAGGGTACACTTGTCTTTTTGAATTCTGGTTTTCTCAGGGTGGATGGGTGGGATGAGGGGTTGGGAGGGAGATACAAGAAGGGAGGGGATTATGAATGCATATGGCTGATTCACTTCACTGTACAGCAGGAACTAATATAATGTTGTAAAGCAATTATTAAGGAAAAAGTGAAAGTCACTCAATCATATCCAACTCTTTGTGACACCATGGACTGTAGCCCACCAGGCTCCTCTGTCCAGGGAATTCTGCAGGCCAGAATACTGGAGTGGGTAGCTGATCCATTCTCCAGGGGATCTTCCCAATTAAATTAAAAAAAAAATCAATTTTGTAGCAATGTGGAGAGTAGATCATTTTGTCATGGTGGGGCAAGGATGTGATTAGGAGAGCAGTTAGCCATGTTCAGGCCACCACTGGTGATGGTATTGACTAATGTGGAAGCAGGGCTTTGGAGAAAAGCAATGGATTCAAGGAATTTTTTTCTAAGACTGACAGTGTTTGCTAATGGATTAAATATGGTAGTGAGAAATAGAGCTGGAAATGGCTGACGGATTTGGATATGGGCAATAGGAACAACAGACTGGTTCCAAATAGGAAAAGGAGTACGTCAAGGCTGTATATTGTCACTCTGCTTATTTAACTTTTATGCAGAATACATTACGAGAAACGCTGGACTGGAAGAAACACAAGCTGGACTCAAGATTGCCAGGAGAAATATCAATAACCTCAGATATGCANGCGAAGAGTTGACTCATTGGAAAAGACTCTGATGCTGGGAAGGACTGGGGGCAGGAGGAGAAGGGGACGGCAGAGGATGAGAAGGCTGGATGGCATCACCGACTCGATGGGCGTGAGTCTGAGTGATCTCCGGGAGTTGGTGATGGACTGGGAGGCCTGGCGTGCTGCGATTCATGGGGTCACAGAGTCAGATACGACTGAGCAACTGCACTGAACTGAACTGAACTGAACTGAATATTCCATTGTATATTGGAACTATTATATATACTATATAATATATATATGGAACTAATATATAATATATATGGAACTAATATATATGGAGCTAATATATATATTGGAACTAATACATAATATATATATGGAACTAATATATATACTATACATTGTATATATGTGCCACATCTTTATCCATTCATCTGTGGATGAACATCTAGGTGGCTTCCATGTCCTGGTTTTTCTAAATAGTGCTGCAGTGAACACTGGGACTGTTGATATGTACTTTTCAGTCATCGTTTTCTCAGAGTATATGTCCAGTAGTGGGATCGCTAGGTCATATAATAGTTTTACTTCTAGTTTTCTAAGGAATCTCCATACTGTTCTCCCTAGTGACTGTACCAGTTGCATTCCCACCAGTTCAAGATGGGAGTTCTTGAACTCCNTAGTGCTGCAGTGAACACTGGGACTGTTGATATGTACTTTTCAGTCATCGTTTTCTCAGAGTATATGTCCAGTAGTGGGATCGCTAGGTCATATAATAGTTTTACTTCTAGTTTTCTAAGGAATCTCCATACTGTTCTCCCTAGTGACTGTACCAGTTGCATTCCCACCAGTTCAAGATGGGAGTTCTTGAACTCCTATCAATTCAACAGGGTTCAATTTTGTCCACATCCTCTTCAGCATTTATTTTTTTTAGATTTTTTTTTTAGATGGCCATTCCGACACATGATATCTCATTGTAGTTTTGATTTATATTTCTCTAATAATGAGCAATGTTGCATATTTTTTTCATGTGCTTATTTGTCATCTATATGTCTTCTTTGAAGAAATGTCTACTTAAGTCTTCTGCCCTTTTTTTTACTGGGTTGTTTGCTTTTTTGATATTGAACTGCTTATATATTATATAATGAGCTGCTCATATATTTTAGAGATTAATCCTTTGTCAATGGCTTCATTTGCAATAGTTTTCCCCCATTCTAAGTGTTCTTTTTCATCTTGTTTATAGTTTCCTTTGCTCTGCAAAAACTTTTAAGTTTAATTTGGGCCCATTTGTTTATTTTTCATTTTTATTTCCATTACTCTAGGAGATGGGTCAAAGAGGATCTTGTTGCTATTTATGTCAAAGAGTGTTCTGCCTATGTTTTCCTCTAAGAGTTTTTATAATTTCTGGCCTTTTATTTAGGTCTTTAATCCATTTTGAGTTTATTTTTGTGTATGGTGTTAAGTCTAGTTTCATTCTTTTGCATGCAGTTGTCCAGTTTTCCTGGCACCACTTATTGAAGAGAATGCCTTTTCTCCATTGTATATTCTTGCCTGTTTTGTCAAAGATAAGGTACCTTTAGGTGCATAGGTTTATCTCTGGACTTTCTATCTATATTTATTGATCTATACTTCTGTTTCGGGGTCAGTATTGTACTGTCTTGATTACTGTGGCTTTGTGTTATACTTTGAAGTCAGAAAGGTTGATTCCTCCAGCTCCATTTTTCTTTCTCAAGATTGCTTTGGCTACTGGGGGTCTTCTGTGTTTCCCTACAAATTGTGAAATTTTTTGTTCTAGTTCTGTGAAACTTGCCATTGGTACTTTGATATGGATTGCTTTGAGTCTGTAGATGGTTTTTGGTATATAGTCATTTTGAAAATGTTGATTCTTTGAATCCAAGAACATGGTATATTTCTCCAGCTTTTTGTGTTGTCTTTGATTTCTTTCATCAGTGTCTTATAGTTTTCTGCATGCAGATCTTTAGTCTCCTTTAGTAGATTTTTCCCTAGACATTTTATTCTTTTTGTTTTAATAGTGAATGTTATTGTTTCCTTACTTTCTCTTTCTTATTTTTTGCTGTTATTGTATAGCAAAGCAAGGAATTTCTGTGTATTAATTTTGTATTGCACAACTTCACTAGTTTCATTGATTAGCTCTAGAAGTTTTCTGATGATATCTTTAGGGTTTTCTATGTGTAGGATCATGTCATTTGCAAACAGTGAGAATTTTACTTCTTTTATATCTGGATTCATTTTATTTCTTTTTCTTCTCTGATTGCCATGGCGAGGACTTTCAAAACTAGGTTGAATAGTAGTGGTGAGAGTGGTCACCCTTGTCTTGTCCCTGATCTTAACAGAAATGCTTTTTCACCATTGTGAATAATGTTTGCTGTCAGTTTGTCATATATGCCAGGGCTTATGTTCATACACTGCATAGCTATGGGGTCATAAAGCTCAGTCACGAGCTTAAAAATCTTTCTGTCCCCTGTTTTTGTCTTCCTACGTTTTGATCACCACCAGATCCTGGTGGTGGAAGGGCACTGGAATCAGTTACCTCAATGTAAGATACCTGCCCTGATGAAATACAAAGAAAACCGTGCCAAGAAAAGCATTGTGACAATGGCTACATAAGAAATCTTCACGTAATAAGTGTTTAAATTTCAAGGTTTAAAATACAATCCATAGAAAGTTTTCAGGAGCAGATTCTTGAGTTATCTATACTATATATTGTTATTTAGTATTTATTTATGTATTTATTTTTCTGGTTGCATCGTCTTGATAGTGGCAAACTGGCTTCTCTCTAGTTGGGCTTAGTTGCCCTGCAGCATATGGGATCTTAGTTCTGCAATCAAGGATTGAATCCAAATTCCCTGCATTAGAAGGCAGATTCTCAACTATTGGATCACTGGGGAAGTCCCTGTACTATGTATAATTTGACATGGAAGCTGAAGGACAGGAGTAGAGATATCTACCTCCACCACCCTATGCATTTTATGAATCTGAATCAAGTCTACTTCATGCCAGAACTTCCTGAATCTTCTATATCAATTCAAAAATTTTGGTACATATAGCTAAAACCTGTAGGTTGAAGGAAAGAATGCTCAAAATAGGTAAAAGTTTATCTTTCTATATCAGTTTCTCTGTGCAGAAACCAGTCATCTGACTATCTCTGGCTAATGAATAAACCTTATTTTAAATCATAAAATAACCCCCCGGGCAGAGGATTTTTGTTAGCCATTTTCAATCTTTTTTGTTTTACCTAGTTCCGTGGCTTTAAAAGTCATTACGTTTGTGACATTTTGCTTGTCTCTCGTTTATTTTACTTTCTCCTTTTTCCATAGAACAAGGGTAATTTGTGAAATGGGAGAATTTGACAGAAAGCATTTTTGGTGTGGAAGGTTAAGGGAGTATACCAGACTCTCCTTTCAAAAACTTTGTCAAATGCAGTGGATTCTTTATTTAATAGCCCAGGAAAGGCACAGTCTGTCCCTGTCTTCACAGGCAAATTCATAAACACATTAACTTTTATCTATTCAGGGAAAACAGTTGCATTAGTTTTTGTAGAATGAATATGCTTTTAGTTTGGATTGTTTCAACCACACTGAAGTGCCACTGTAGTGAATAGATGCCACTAAATGCTGGTCAATTTCTGAAATCACTAATAAGTTTCCAGGAATTGATGCATACTTTTACATTTACTCCTTATGCTTTGAAAGCTCATGTTTGGACAGTATGGTTAATTTAGCAGTTGGATCTCCTTTAAATGAAAAAAGTCTATGACTTATGAAGATTTAGAATCAAACTCCTTTTAAAATATTTATGTATTTATCTGACTATGCTGGATCTTAGTTGTATCATGCAGGATCTTTGATCTTTGTTGGGGCATGTGGGAACTTTAGTTGAGCATGTGAACTTTTGGTTGTGGTGTGAGGGACTAAGTTCTTTGACCAAAGATCGAACCTGCAAGTCTTAGCTACTGAACCACCAGGGAAGTCCATAGACTCAAACACTTGGTACCAATCTGTCTCTTTTTGAGCTAATCATTTCACCTCCCTGAATCTCAGGCCCCTCATTTGAAAACTGAAGGGATAACAATAGCATTTATTTCTCCCATTCACAAAGATGTGATGATCAAATGAGAGAATGTGGCAGTTTGTATATTTTGAAATCTGTCACAAAATTTTATGTTGGAAACTCAGGCTGCAGTGATGGAAGAGAGACCCCTTGAATATATGAACTTTGCAGATAAGCAATTGCCCATATATGAATATAAATGAAGAAGGAATAGATAACAACCAGCCTCCCTGGTGATTCAGCGATAAAGAATCCACCTTCAGCGCAGGAGCCATAGGAGACATGAGGTCCTCTGTCAACAATGGAGAGTGCAAATAAAAATTATCTTTAAAGTTTTAGAAAAAGAGATAAGCCATTTTACGACTGTTGGTTGTTACTAGATTTTTGTTAATTATTTTATCAATAATATTCAAACAGTAACTCTAATTTGTCAACATTTAAGGTAACATAGTGAGATAGTGTGTCTTAAGAATGCTGCTTAACTATTTATATAGCCTCTGCCCCTTTAGATGGGTCTGTTTTTTGTTGGTTTAGTTTTGAGTATACATTTCTAACAGACTTAACCTGCCACTAAAGAAACTTGGAAAGATAGTGGCAAAGCACAAAATAATTTGAAAATACAGAAGAAATGCAGACATTTCTAGAATTTTAGCTGAATTTTGATGATTCCTTCAGCATTTCCCATTAAAGGTTAATTTTGTCGGCATTGGTGAGCTTGTAAAGCAACCTAATTTGTATGAGGTGCAAACCAATCAATGCTCTACCAAAAAATAAAAATCATTTTCCAGGGAATGATCTGTCCAACTGATGATTCTTAAAGTTCACAACTTAACTGAGAGAGCTGTGATTAGAAGTGAATCCTTTACCATGTTTTCATTTTATTCTGTGTCCTTAGCCAGTATGAACTTATAACATTCTCTTGAGGAACTTGCCTGTCTTGCTCCTTTAATCCACATTATTTGGTGATGAAGTTAGATTAAAGGAGCTGTCCCTATTAACTTGAGGAAAGGGGCAGTTTCTGTTATCATAGCTCTTTGGACACATATGGAAACACTTCTCCAGCAGATTGTTCAATTGCGCCCTCTTCCTTGCCTTTGCAGTAATCAGCTGTGTAAGTTACATTCCAGTCATGATATAGGGATAGAAAGATATGGCTAGGACATGATTTTGTAAGTACCTCTTCAGTAAGATCTTCTTTTAAGATAGAGATATTAATTTACCAATAATTCATGTTTCCTATTAGCTTTAGAGCTTCCCAGGTGGTGCTAGTGGTAAAGCGCCCGCTTGCCAATGCAAGAAATGTAAGAGATGAGGGTTTGATCACTGGGTTGGGAAGATCCCCTGGAGAAGGAAATGGCAACCCACTACAGTATTCTTGCTGGAGAATCCAATGGAGAGAGGATCCTGGTAGGCTACAGTTCACAGGATCGCAAAGAGTCAGACACAACTGAGTGACTCCACTTTCAATTTAGAAAATCATGCTGTGTTGAATTATTAGCTTTCTAAATGTGTTAATTATTTATTAAAACTTTAGTGAAAAGGAAAGTAAATCGAGAATGCCATTGAATGCTAAGGTGAAACAAATATGAAATTGTCTCTTCAAAAGCCAAGTTTACTCTAAAGATGCAAATTTATTCATTGTGGTAGTCTGGCAAAGGCTGCAGAATGAGGTGTTTAAGAGCCTAGTTCTGGAATCAAGAATCCTGACTTCAAATCTTGGCTTTATCACTCATTAGAACTGACAAATTCTTAAGACTGAGTTTCTTCTGCTGCAAGATAGCAATAATAAAATAACCAATTTTATAAGGTTTATAATTAAAAGTAATCTCTATAAAGCACTTAGCACAATTCCAGGCAGAGTGATGGTATTTTATCCTATCCTCTACCAACGTTAAGATTTCTCACAAGCCATATCCCACACCTAGAATGTTCTTTTTTCTGCTCTGTTTAGCAACTGCTGCTGAACTGAAAAGAATCTTCTAGAAAAATTAAACAGACCTATTAGAAATTAAGTGGTTCCTTTAGTGTTTATAGAAAGTATACATCTGTGTCCATGTAATCCTAAGGGTGTTTGGGGTTAATTTTAAGATTACTGCTGTGGACTGAATGTTTTTGTCTCCCCCAGATTCCTATGTTAAATCACTTATCCCCAGCATGATGATATTTGGAGGTGAAGGCTTTAGAAACTAATTTAGATGAGGTCATAAAGATGGACCACCATTGTGGGATTAGCATCCTTGTAAAAGGAGGAAGAAATATGAGATCTCTCTCTCTCTTTCTGCATGTACACACCAAGAAAAAGCAATCTGAGGACTTAACAAGAAGAAGACCCTCACTAAGAATACAACTGCGCTGACAGCTGGATCTCAGGCTTCTAGCTTTCAGAGAAATGCATGTTTGTTGTTTAATTACCCAATCTACGGAAATCTGTCCTAGCAGCCCAAACTGACTAAGATGATAATTCAGTGGTATTGTGAGAGATTTTGTTGGTAGGACAATATTTTGGTAGTTGTGGCAATGGTAGAAATTGATAGGGCTCTAGATCCTCTTAGTTAAAGAGATTTAAATTCCTAGACAGGTATTCAAGGCTTAAGATTCAGGCCAAGTGTGCTTCAAATTTTGATTGCCAGGGTGTTTACACTGAAGATTTTTTTTTTAATCAATTTCACATGAAAGTAGTGGATAATGTGTTTGTGGCCATGGGAAAAAGTAGTGATTTATAAAGCTTCAGAAATAAACAGAGCCTAGAAAACCAGTGAAAGTTGCCTTTTGCTCAAATAATATTAAAATGTTCAATCTTTCAGAAGGGAAACTTACTGATAATACAGCCAAATTTCACTAGTTAATTACTACTTAATGATATATGAAATTAAAAGACACTTACTCCTTGGAAGAAAAGTTATGACCAACCTAGATAACATATTGAAAAGCAGAGACATTACTTTGTCAACAAAGGTCCGTCTAGTTAAGGCTATGGTTTTTCCAGTAGTCATGTATGGATGTGAGAGTTGCACTATAAAGAAGGCTGAGCGCCGAAGAATTGATGCTTTTGAACTATGGTGTTGGAGAAGACTCTTGAGAGTCCCTTCGACTGCAAGGAGATCCAACCAGTCCATTCTAAAGGAGATTGGTCCTGGGTGTTCTTTGGAAGGACTGATGCTAAAGCTGAAACTCCAGTATTCTGGCCACCTCATGTGAAGAGTTGACTCATTGGAAAAGACTCTGATGCTGGGAGGGATTGGGGGCAGGAGGAGAAGGGGACGACAGAGGATGAGATGGCTGGATGGCATCACCGACTCGATGGATGTGAGTTTGAGTGAACTCCAGGAGTTGGTGATGGACAGGGAGCCCTGGCGTGCTACAATTCATGGGGTCACAAAGAGTCAGACATGACTGAGTGACTGAACTGAACTGAACTGAACTGAATGATGCATGCTGTCAATTAACAACACTTGTATTAAATATGAGAAAGAGTGTGATTGGTAAAAAAGAACATGAGTCCCAAGGGCCCACTTAGCCTTTGTATGTATGTAGTGGGTCATAGATTCGATATACCACCTTCCTGATTCTGTTAGTTCACCTGCTGAATGAAGGGCTTGGGGCCTCAGATTCTTTCCTGTCTCAGTATTTTGTAATTTTCCTTTGTCACTTGTTTTCCTTCTAGTGTCTGCTCTTCAGATGATTGAAGTAAAAGAATATTTCATGTGTTCTGTGGCCTGAATGGCTTGACCCAGTGCAGCCTTTGGGTATCTGGATCAAATTTGCAGTCAATAATATTCAGTTTCCCCTTCCCTCAGCCTTCTTCATTTCCTACCCCTTTCCATGATTTTTCAGTCTGTCCTAGTTTTATGAGATTTAAAAAAATGCACTGTGGAAGATTTGGAGGAAATGATGAAGTCCTTGGTTGCTGGGTAACTGGTCTTTAACTGTGATTCAGTGTTTAATAAGATTGTTTTATCTGGTTCCAGGGTATTCCCAGAATTTCACTGTTGCTGATTTTGTGTTCCTTTGGTGGGGAAAAAAAAAAAAAAAACCAGTAAACTTAGAAGAATTTTTTTTCCATAATATTCCTTAAATTTATACTTTGTCAAAGGATATTTCAGCATGATCAGGGCCTGTCCTTTGTTCTATTTATAGAAAGGGATTTTCTCAAGAAGCATTTCAAATAATACACATCAGTTCTCTCAGAGCAGTTCAAAAAATCAAATGTGAAAAATAACATACTCTATAGTCTATTTAAATAGGTTTCAAAGATCAGAAACAAAGCTTCTAACATAGCTCCTCCATCGCTGAATTCTTTATTCATAATTTATTTCTGAAGTGGCTACAATTTATTGTGGAATAGTATTTTCAAGAGGGATCATGAGTGTTACATTTCTTGAGTTTTTTGAGGCTTAAAAATACCTGCCTGTTTGTCTTACAATAAATGGCACCAAGGCTGGATACAGTCCTTGGGTTACAATTTCCTTACCTTGGAAATTCTGTGGCAATTGCTCAGTTTTCTTTTCTGCTTAAATTTGCATTGGAGAAGGCTAAAGCCAGACTAAGTTTTTCCATCTGGTAGTAAAATACCTTTTGCTGCCTAGATGAGTAAAAAAGTTGTCTATAGTCTTAGATTAAATAACCAGAAAATGTCTTTATATTAATTGATATGAATAAAATATTCTGGTACATATAACTAAAGATTCAGTATTTATCTATTTTAGGGAAAATCTCCTAAATTATTTCAATGAATTCTTTTCTGTTATGTCTGTTGAGTTTTCTGTATTTCAGTGGTTCTATTTATCTCTGCTTTCCTGCTTACACAAAAATATGACTGTCCTGCTTCTAACAAGGCTGAGTGCAAGCCCCAAACACTGAAATTAAACATGCTCCTTATACTTTCTGTCCTCTGATAGGAACATCAGTCCACTCCCTCAGGTATCCTCAACTTTGTTAGAAGGATCAGAAGACACTAATCTCCCATCATCCTTATCTTCCAATTTTCATAACATTGAATCTTCCAGGACATTTATCTTTGAGTATGGCATTGTGAGAATGCATAGACTACCAGATCATCCTGTATGTATCTCATTTTGATTCCTATAAGGATCTACATAAACTCATCTTTGCCCCATATTTCATTTATTTACACTTCCGTGTACTTTTCTCAAATTCATAGTCCATCATTGCAGAATCTCTTCAGTTCTCAGACTCTTCACTGAACAGTTGCTTAACGTTAATGCTGTCACATAGACCTACCTTTCACTTGAAGATCCTCCTTCCCCTGCAGCTTTTCAAGTAGTGGTCACTCGGTTTTTTGTTTTGGTTTGGTTTTTTTGTTTTGGTTTGGTTTTTCACTCATGACTTGCAAAGGATAAGTTTGCTTACATTTACGTAAATTACTCTTTGGGGTTATGTGTTACGAGTGGATCCAACGCAATTTCTAACTCGCTGAGGTTGGAACTCTCTCCTCGCTTGGACATAAGCAGACACCTTGAAAATTTTATATTTTTGTTGTTACTTAGCTGGCTCACATTTTCTGTTTATGGGTTTCTGTGTTTTACAACTTCTGGCTCGGATCAGGCATTGTGAACATTCTGAAATCAAAGCCCTAAATGTGACTTTGTATGCAAATGGATGGGAAATCCCATGCCTAACTGGTAATTTGTGTGCGTGCTAAGTTGCTTCAGTTGTGTCCTACTCTTTGTGACCCTATGAACTGTAGCCCACCAGGCTCCGCCATCCACTGTAACTGCTGCTGCTGCTGCTAAGTCACTTCAGGCATGTCCGACTCTGTGCAACCCCATAGAGGGCAGCCCACTAGGCTCCCCTGTCCCTGGGATTCTCCAGGCAAGAACACTGGAGTGGGTTGCCATTTCCTTCTCCAATGTATGAAAGTGAAAAGTGAAAGTGAAGTCGCTCAGTCGTGCCCGACTCTTTGCAACCCCATGGACTGCAGCCTACTAGGCTCCTCCATCCATGGCGTTTTCCAGGCAAGAGTACTGGAGTCGGGTGCCATCGCCTTCTCCGCTCCACTGTAACTAGGAAAACACAAATCAAAAGAAAGAGGGATTGCATTATATACATCACTTAGGAAAACATTACTCCCGCTGGTAATGACAAGTGTTGAAGAAAAGGAAGAGAAGAGGAAACTTATATAAAACTAGGGGGAACGCAAATTGGTACATCTCCTTTGGGGAACAATTTGAAAATGACTGGACCACAAAGAAGGGTGAGCACTGAAGAACTGATGCTTTCAAACTGTGGTGCTGGAGAAGATTCTTGAGAGTCCCTTGGATAGCAAGGAGATCAATCCAGTCCATCCTAAAGGAAATCAGTCCTGAATATTCACTGGAAGGACTGAGGCTGAAGCTGAAGCTCCAATACTTTGGCCACCTGATGCAAAGAACTGACTCGGTGGAAAAGATCCTGTTTATGGGAAATATTGAGGGCAGGGGGAGAAGGGGGCAACAGAGGATGAGATTGTTGGATGGTATCACTGATTCAATGGACATAAATCTGAGCAAACTCTGGGAGATAATAAAGGACAGGGAAGCCTGGTGTGCTGCAGTCCATGGGGTCACAAAGAGTTGGACATGACTTAGTGACTGAACAACGACAGCAAAATAAAATTTAAGATAAGCATACTCTCTGAGTCAGAAATTATTCTTCTCAAGGTCTCCCCTGGAGAAATTTGTTCTCATGGAGACATATGCAAAGACAATCATTGCAGGACTGTTTGTTCATGGCAAAGGAATAAAAAAAAATAAAACTAATTGTCACTCAGTAGGGAACTAAATTAATCATGATTTTTCATATAGTGAAACAGTGCAGAGGAGTCTGGTAGGCTGTGGACCATGGGGAAGCAAGAGAGTTGGACATTACTTAGCGACTAAACCACCACGGAAATGGCAACCCACTCTAGTGTTCTTGCCTGGAGAATCCCAGGAACGGGGGAGCCTGGTGGGCTGCCGTCTATGAGGTTGCACAGAGTCGGACACGACTGAAGCGACTTGGCAGCAGCAGCAGCAGCAGCAAACCACCACCATGTTCATCAGTGAAAATGAATAAACTTGATTTACAAGCATAAATGTGGAAGATCTTCAAAAACATAAGACTAGTAAAAACACAAGTTGTAGAAAGATGCAGAGTATGACAAGATTCATGCAAATATTAAAATAATAATAGTATGTATTGTTAATGAATATATTTATGTAGTAAATGTATAAAGCCATACAGGAAAATATCACACACCTTCCTCTGAGGACAAGGAGGGAGAAAGGTTCCGGTTAAGGCTTTAGCTATTTGTGTATCATCTTTTTGATTTCATGTTTTTTTTAGAAAGGTAAGGTATAAAGCAAATATGACAGACTGTTAAAATCTGTTTTAGTGCTGAGTACACAAGATAAAGTGATTCTTTTCTGACTTTGTAAGAATGTTGCATAACATAAAATTTTTTAAATGAAAGGAGACCAAGAAAAGAATTTGCCTTCAGATGCTGCAATATTTTGAAAATAAAATGAGGAAAGATTTGTAAGAACAAATAATCATTTTAAAAATAAAGTAATTAACCTCCAATTAAATAAATTGATATTCAAAAAATGACTGGGAAAAGTATTAGTTTAGTAATAACTTTCGAAAGAGTAGCATCATGAAATTGTTGAGTGAGAAGTAAAGTAACCAGGGACTCTTTGGAAACTTGGAGGAGGTTAAATTTAGATAGCATGACATAAAGCATTAGAGAGACAAGGAAAGGTATTTGAGAATAAAATATTAAATATTCACCAATATGTGCATGTGTGCTCGGCCACTCACGCTACTCATGTCTGACTCTTTGCAACCCTGTGGGCTGTAGCCTGCCAGGTTCCTCTGTCCATGGGATTCCCCAGGTAAGAATACTGGAATGGGTTGCCATTTCCCCTTTCAGGGGATCTTCTAGACCCGACTTGTGTCTCCTGCATTTGCAGGTGGAATCTTTACCACCGAGCCACCTGAAAGCCCTATTCACCAAGAAAACATTAAATAAAAAGGAGCGTAGACAAATATCTAGATTAAATAAAATGAGCACGGTGATTTCTGGAAACTGATGTGAAATGGGAATTTTTATGCCTTGGACAAACATGGCCCCAAGTTTAAGATTTTTCCTAACTCTTTGTATTTTGGTCATTTCAAGTGAGAAAAAGAAAACGTTCAAATTAAATGAATAAAAATGGCTCTTTATGAACTAATGCCTTTTGCAGCAACATGGATAGGGCTAGAGATTATCATACTAAGTGAAGTGAATCAGAAACAGAAAGACAAAAACCATATGACATCACTTACATCTAAAATATGGCACAAATGAACCTATCTACAAAGCAGAAACAGACTCACAGATACAAAGAACAAGCGTGGTTGCACGGGGGCGGGGCGGGGGAGGGCGGAG
>SJYA01002974.1:25953-131520 GCA_006410615.1 Neotragus moschatus
GCGGGGGGGGGGGGGGGGGGAGGGCGGAGAGGGGGCAGAATGGGAGTTTGGAATTAGCAGATGTAAACTTGTGTATAGGATGAATAAGCAGCAAGGTCCTACTGCATGATACGGGGAATTATATTCAATACCCTGTGATAAACTATAATAGAAAACACTATTTTAAAAAGGATGTCTATATGTGCATACCTTTCAGTTATACAGTAGACTGGCACAACATTGTAAATCAATGATACGTCAATTTAAAATTTTTGATAAATAAATAAAATGCAAAAAGAGGAGTAGACAAATATCTAGATTAAATAAAATGAGCTGATTAAGCATTTTGAAATGTAGTTTGGACGCATTCCATATATAAGAATGTGAGTTATTTTTGAGCATTACCTAACATTGCTGATATATAGATGTGTGCATAAGCAGATTTAGTAACTGATTGCTGACATAGCACTTTTAAATGACATTTAGCTTCCATTTCTTATATTCAATATGGCATCAAAAATATTTATCTAATCATGTGCAAATGTATTAAATTATTAATTGAAAAGGCACTTCCTCTTTAGCTTGAAGAAAAGGATTAAATTAGTATCATGTGTGAAAGATGGTGAGCACACTACTGCTAAACTCAATTCTCATTTCTTAGGAACATTAAAAATCCTTTGAGTATTTAAAAGTTATATAAATCTAAAATAAATGTGTTTTGTGAAACAATAGCTACATTATATTTATATAATTACAATTACAGAATAATTTTGAGTACTATAAAGAAAAGTGACTTGAAAAGCAGATTTATTATTTAGTAGTCAACAATTATGAACTGTGGTGTTGGAGAAGACTTTTGAGAGTCCCTTGGACTGCGAGGAGATCCAACCAGTCCATCCTAAAGGAGATCAGTCCTGAGTGTTCATTGGAAGGACTGATGCTGAAGTTGAAACTCCAGTACTTTGGCCACCTCATGTGAAGAGCTGACTCATTGGGAAAGACCCTGATGCTGGGAGGGATTGGGGGCAGGAGGAGAAGGGGACAACAGAGGATGAGATGGCTGGATGGCATCACCGACTCGATGGGCATGAGTCTGAGTGAACTCCGGGAGTTGGTGATGGACAGGGAGGCCTGGCGTGCTGCGACTCATGAGGTTGCAAAGCATCGGACGTGACAGAGCTACTGATCTGAACTGAACTGAGTCAACAATAATTGAGAAATAAATATTAAAATACTTTCATTTCCAGGTATACACATGTGACCTACATTTATGACTATATGAGGTATAGATGAGAGCTTTGACACTGCTATTTTTGTCTATACAGGACATGTGAGAACGTTGGGGCCACTTAGTGCAGTTAGGATACCTGTAATTGCCGCTGCAACCATAAATTAGGCACTGC
Organism: Neotragus moschatus; assembly: GCA_006410615.1. Classification (NCBI taxonomy): domain Eukaryota; kingdom Metazoa; phylum Chordata; class Mammalia; order Artiodactyla; family Bovidae; genus Neotragus; species Neotragus moschatus. The sequence continues at coordinate 27,336 of SJYA01002974.1, forward strand.
ACTATAATCAGTTCCCAGGAAGCAGAAACTTTGAGGGAAAGTTAAGCTTTGCATTGCACAGTGCTTAAATGCATGCCATAACAACTCCCCTGTAAAATGTCATGATCCTATTTATTCAAATTAATTCCAATGAAATAAATTTTTTTCAACAGATAGGTTAAGTAATAAAGTTATACTTTTGATGGATCATAAGACACTTTAATAAGATTACTCCAGTAATGATAATACTTGCTCTCTTGCTGGAGAGATTCTTCATGATTTTCTTTGAAACTAGTATTTAGTTCCCAATTGTAACCTCTCTTAATTTTCCACTCTCAGTTCCATTCTTACTTGCCTTTCACTTCCCGACTCCAGTGTCCACCATTTCAATCTACTGGGAATAGATTTTACTCAGGACTTGCAAAGCATTGATGAGCATAGAATTACCAGGGTTTCATTAGGGATGCAGATTCCAGAGTATGCTCCTGAAGATTCTGATTTGGAATATGCTTTAGTATAGCATTTTCCACAAACCATGTGTGGACTCCTTTTTATTCTTCTGCCACAGCATATAAATTCCAGCATTGGTAATTTCTCTGATCTGCCTTCTCTTCTCCCTGAGCTGAACCCTGCTACAAAAGATTAAGACTTTACTGAATGATTCCACCACGCATGTGTCGTTAAGCATATGTGTCTTATAGTCAGACAGATGAAGGTTGATCCTATTACATGCTAGCTAAGCGCTGGACAAATTCTCAAACCACTTTATGTTGTAATTTCTTTATCTGGGAAATGGAGACTCATTTATCACTCATTTATTTATCCATCCATTGATTTCACTTATTGATTTTTATTTGTTCATGTTTATACTTTAATATTTGTTAAGTAAATACTCTTCAAAGTATTGAAGATAGAATAATGACCAAGATCTAAAGATACCTGCCCCATGGACCTTACAGTTTCTTTCAGTATTAGTATTTAATACATAGGAGTATAGAAAGGATTAAACAAAAGCATAGTAATAGCTAACATATTTACTAGATTTTAAGAGCCAGGCAAGGTTTTAAGCACTCTATCTATATCTAATTTATTTTTTATAACAATAGTATGAGGTAGGTGCTATTATTATTTTCATTTTACATATGCTGAAATTGAACTGCAGAAACATTAAGCATTTTCTTCTAGGTCACTCAGTAAGTGGTAATGCTGGGATTTCCAACCAGGTGGCCTAGGTGTAGAATGCGTGCCCTTCAGTTCAGTTTAGGTCAGTCACTCAGTCGTGTCAGACTCTTTGTGACCCCATGGATGCCAGGCCTCCCTGTCCATCACCAACTCCCAGAGTTTACTCAAATTCATGTCCATTGAGTTGGTGATGCCATCCAACCATCTTATCCTCTGTCATCCCCTTCTCCTCCTGCCCCCAGTCCCTCCCAGCATCAGAGTCTTTTCCAATGAGTCAGCTATTCGCATCAGGTGGCCAAAGTATTGAAGATTCAGCTTCAATATCAGTCTTTCCAATGAACACCCAGGACTGATTTCCCTCAGGATGGACTGGTTGGACCTCCTTGCAGTCCAAGGGACTCTCAAGAGTCTTCTCCAACACCACAGTTCAAAAGCATCAATTCTTTGGCGCTCAGCTTTCTTCATAGTCCAACTCTCACATCCATACATGACTACTGGAAACACCATAGCCTTGACTAGATGGACCTTTGCTGACAAAGTAATGTCTCTGCTTTTTAATATGCTGTCTAGGTTGGTCATAACTTTCCTTCCAAGGGGCATGCTTTTAACTTCTAGCATAATACTTCCTCTCTATAAGGCAAATAATTACTGAAAGCATAATGTATCTATCAGAAGGAATTTCTGAAGATGTAAAGAAGAAATACAGAACATCTCCAAGTCAAAGTCTATACCTTAGTCTGACACTAACAATATTTAAAGAAAAAAAAAAGTCTCAGAAAACAAGAATATTCTCAATGAATATTAAAAAAAAAAAAACCCTCCTGAGAGAAAAAAATCAGCAGAAACTATGCAGCCCTTGAAAAGGGCAAACCTAATGTTAACCACAACAACAACAGTGAGTACAGAATATTTACCACTTGGTCAGTCATTGTGCTAACTACATTGCACAGGTTAACCCAATTCATCTTGACAATAATTTGCAAGACATATACTATACCTATAGTACGAAGCTGAATCATAGGTCCAAGGTTTTACAAGCAGAAAGCACCTCTAACCAGATGGTTAGACCCCAGAACACACCCTCTTCATGACCACTAAGCACCATTTGTTTTTTTTAACCAGCTGACACTTTCAATGTGCATGATACAAAGCTTATGGTCATTAGACACATGTTTTTCTAAAATACCAAGAGTTTGATAAAATATACTTCAAGACTATATTGTAAAATGTTAATTAAAATATGCTTTCTCAGAAAGGTCTCCACTGGTCACATCAATTAAATAAATTCCTCTAATAATGTTCTCTTTTAGAATTCTATTTTTTATGATTATTACTTTAATGTTTATTTCCACTTCTAGGCTCTAAAACCCTTGGGGTTGATAATGTGCTCCCTTTATTTTTCAATGCATGCCCCATGCTTGGTTTATGACATGTGAAAGTTCAGGGAAGGAACAAATGCTCTGCCTCTTTTCATTATGTACATTTTAAATCATTTGTTCAGTTCATTAGGTGCCCTGATACAGACAAAAATGCAGACACAAGCTTATAGGCACCGGAAAAACTTTTATCATGAATAAAATAGTGCAAGGAAAAGATATACTAAAAATGAGAATATCTAGATTGCTGGTAATGTTTCTCACTTTATTAATTCATTTTTTCATTTACATAATAATCTTGCCTGTTTGTTAAGTTTGATACGTCCTTAAGAGATTAGTCAAGTAACTAAAATTAAGGAAAAGACCCATCACTCTATGCAGTCAGTAACTTGATATCGTTGTTTGTACATGTCCTAAGCAACCAGCCAGAAACTCTGTTATTGGAAACCCAATAGACAGACTAAAAATGAAATTGGTGCAGCATCAAAGCAGATGCAGTAAACATAATTTCTTTTGAAATAACTCAATATTTCAAAATAAGGAACCAAAGTGTGCATCATGGGAAATACCAAAACATTGTTGAACTTCAATACAAATAATTTATTTTCAGTATTATTTTGAGTTATACATAAAAGTCAGATACCACAATCAACTCAGTATTTGATGTTCCTAAAATTATTACTCCAGCCCTGTGCTCCAAATGAGCACACCTGCTGTCTTCTTAAATCACGTGGCAACCCTTGCCTTCTTCCACATTGCTCATATTGTGTGTGCTTGTGTGCATGCTAAATCAGTTCAGTTCAGTTCAGTCGTTCAGTCCTGTCCGACTCTTTGTGACCCCGTGAATCGCAGCACGCCAGGCCTCCCAGTCCATCACCATCTCCCGGAGTCCACTCAGACTCACGCCCATCCAGTCAGTGATTCCATCCAGCCATCTCATCCTCTGTCATCCCCTTCTCCTNGTCCACAGTGCTCGTGTAGCAGAGAGAGAGAGGCGTTGTGAGATGTAGTCAGGAACAAAGAGCTTCTTTGTTAGCAGACTTTTCAGAAAGGGGTAACAATCTAATATGGAAAACAAAGCAAACAGCAATCAAAATGAAAGAAAGATAGTAACTAGAAGGATAGGCATGATGACCCAAAGTATAAAAGAGTATCAGCCTGGTCTAAAGCAGTAAACATGTCAGCAGGAGAATGGGGCAAACTCTAGATTCCACTTTGACCTTTTGGCCTTTCTTTCAGTTCAGTTCAGTTCAGTCGCTCAGTCGTGTCCGACTCTTTGCGACCCCATGAATCGCAGCATGCCAGGCCTCCCTGTCCATCACCAATTCCCGGAGTTCACTCAGACTCACGTCCATCGAGTCAGTGTTGCCATCCAGCCATCTCATCCTCTGTCATCCCCTTCTCCTCCTGCCCCCAATCCCTCCCAGCATCAGAGTCTTTTCCAATGAGTCAACTCTTCACATGAAGTGGCCAAAGTACTGGTGTTTCAGCTTTAGCATCATTCCTTCCAAAGAAATCCCAGGGTTGATCTCCTTCAGAATGGACTGGTTGGATCTCCTAGCAGTCCAAGGGACTCTCAAGAGTCTTCTCCAACACCACAGCTCAAAAGCATCAATTCTTGGGCGCTCAGCCTTCTTCACAGTCCAACTCTCGATAAGTGAAAGTGAAAGTCGCTCAGTCATGTCTGACTCTTTGCGGCCCCATGGACTGTATAGTCCATGGAATTCTCCAGGGCAGAATACTGGAATGGGTAGCTGTTCCCTTCTCCAGGAGCGCTTCCCAACCCAGGGATAGAACCCAGGTCTTCCACATTGCAGATGGATTCTTCACCAGCTGAGCCACCAGGGATATATTCTTTCCCTAAGCCAATATCTTCATCACAATAATCCTTTTCTTATTTGATGTTCCTGCTTCCTATTTGAAAACTAAAACTCATGCTTAGATGACTTCTGCTTCCTTTTCCTCAGTTTAACCCTTCTCTGAACGATGTCAGATGATTTCCCTTTTCCCAGCGCAGGATTTTGCTTTTTGGATCATGGAGGATGTAATAGGTGTTTAGGATAGAGAAATGCATACAACAGTGGGTTAAGATTTAACCAAGAGAATAAGAAATATTTGTTTTCCCCATTAAAGAAGATACTATGAAACGAAGGCTTATTTTTTATGAAGTAATCCCAGGAAATGTGCATTTACATTAATTAGGGTACACACCCTCAAGTATTCTCAAGTATTCTTGCCTTGAGAACCCCATGAACAGTGTGAAAAGGCAAAAAGATAAGACACTAAAAGATGAACTTTCCAGGTTGGTAGGTGCCCCGTATGCTACTAGAGAAGAGTGGAGAAATAAGAAGGAAAGAAGAGATGCAGCCAAAGAGAAACAGTGCCCAGGTGTAGATGTGTCTGGTGATGGAAATAAAGTCCAATGCTGTGAAGAACAAAATTGCATAGGAACCTGGAATGTTAGGTCCATGAATCAAGGCAGATTGGAAGTGGCCAAACAGGAGATGGCAAGAGTTAGTATCGACATTTTAGGAATCAGTGAACTAAAATGGACTGGAATGGGTGGATTTAACTCAGATGACCATTATATCTACTATTGTGGGCAGGAATCCCTTAGAAGAAATGAAGTAGCTCTCATAGTCAACAAAAGAGTCTGAAATGCAATACTTGGGTGCAGTCTCAAAAATGGCAGAATGATCTCTGTCCATTTCCAAGGCAAATCATTCAATATTTCAGTAGTCTGAGTCTATACCCCAACCAGTAATGCTGAAGAAGCTGAAGTTGAATGGTTCTAAGACCTACAAGACCTTCTAGAACTAATACCCAAAGAAGATGTCCTTTTCATCATAGGGGATTGGAANTAAATGCAATACTTGGGTGCAATCTCAAAAATGGCAGAATGATCTCTGTCCATTTCCAAGGCAAACCATTCAATATTTCAGTAGTCTGAGTCTATACCCCAACCAGTAATGCTGAAGAAGCTGAAGTTGAATGATTCTAAGACCTACAAGACCTTCTAGAACTAATACCCAAAGAAGATGTCCTTTTCATCATAGGGGATTGGAATGCAAAAGTAGGAAGTTAAGAGATACCTGCAGTAACAGGCAAATTTGGCCTTGGAGTACAGAATGAAGCATGGCAAAGGCTAAGAGTTTTGCCAAGAGAATGCACTGGTTGTAGGAAATACCCTTTTCCAACAATACAAGGGAAGACTCTACACATGGACATCACCAGATGGTCAACACCAAAGTCAGATTAATTATATTCTTTGCAGCCAAAGATGGAGAAGCTCTATACAGTCAACAAAAACAAGACGAGAAGCTGACTGTGGCTCAGATCATGAATTCCCATTGCCAATTTCAGACTTAAATTGAAGAAAATAGGGAAAACCACTAGACCATTCGGGTATGATCTAAATCAAATCCGTATGGTTACACAGCGGAAGTGACAAATAGATCTAAAGGATTAGATCTAAGAGACAGAGTGCCTGAAGAATAATGGACAGGGTTTCGTGACATTGTACAGGAGACCACGATCAAGACTGTCCCCAAGAAAATAAAGGCAAAAAGGCAAAATGGTTGTCTGAGGAGGCCCTGTAAATAGCTGAGAAAAGAAGAGAAGCTAAAGACAAAGGAGAAAAAGAAAGATATACCCATCTGAATACAGAGTTCCAAAGAATAGCTAAGAGATATAAGAAAGCCTTCCTCAGTGATCAATGCAAAGAAATAGAGGAAAACAATAGAATGGGAAGGACTAGAGATCTCTTCAAGAAAATGAGAGATACCAAGGGAACATTTCATGCAAAGATGGGCACAATAAAGGACAGAAATGGTATGGACCTAACAGAACAGAAGATATTAAGAAGAGGTGGCAAGAATATAGAAGAACTATATAAAGAAAAAATCTTAATGACTCAGATAATAACCCTGATGGTGTGATCACTCACCTAGAGCCAGACATCCTGGAATGTGAAGTCAAGTTGACCTTAGGACGCATCACTATAGAACAAAGCTAATGGAGGTGATGTAATTCCAATTGAGCTATTTCAAATCCTGAAAGATGATGCTATGAAAGTACTGCCCTCAATATGCTAGCAAATTTGGAATGCTCTGCAGTGGCCACAGGACTGAAAAAGATCAGTTTTCATTCCAATCCCAAAGAAAAGCAAAGCAAAAGAATGCTCAAACTACCACACAATTGCACTCATCTCACACACTAGTAACATAATGCTCAAAATTCTTCAAGCCAGGTTTCAGCAGTACATGCACCGTGAACTTCCAGATGGTCAAGCTGGATTTAGAAAAGGCAGAGGAAATAGAGATCAAATGGCCAACATCCATTGGATCATTGAAAAAGCAAGAGAGTTCCATAAAAACACCTACTTCCACTTTATTGACTAAGCCAAAGCCTTTGATTGTGTGGATCACAACAGACTGTGGAATATTCTTAAGAAGATGGGAATACCAGATGACCCCACTTGCCTCCTGAGAAATCTGTATGCAGGTCAAGAAACAATGGTTAGAATCGGGCATAAAACAACAGACTGGTTCCAAACTGGGAAAGGAGTACGTCAGGGCTGTACATGACCACCCTGTTAATTTAACTTATATATAGAGTACATCATGTGAAATGCTGGGCTGGATGATGCAGAAGCTGGATCAAAATTGCCAGGAGAAATACCAGTAACCTCAGATGCACAGATGACACTACCCTTATGGCAGAAAGCGAAGAACAACTAAAGAGCCTCTTGATGAAAGTGAAAGAGAAGAGTGAAAAAGCTGGCTTAAAACTCAGCTTTCAAAAATCTAAGATCATGGCATCCAGTCCCATCACTTCATGGCAAATAGATAGGGGAACAATGGACACAGTAAGAGACTTTATTTGGGGGGCGGGCTCCAAAATCACTACAAATGGTGACTGCAGCTATGAAATTAAAAGACACTTGCTCCTTGGAAGAAAAGCTATGACCTACCTAGACAGCATATTAAAAAGCAGAGACATTCCTTTGCCAACAAAGGTCTTTCTAGTCAAAGCTATGATTTTCTCAGTAGTCATGTATGGATGTGAGAGTTGGACTATAGGGAAACCTGAGCAGAAAGAATTGATGCTTTTGAACTGTGGTGTTGGAGAAGACTCTTGAGAGTCTCTCGGACTGCAAGGAGATCCAACCAGTTCATCCTAAAGGAAATCACCCTGAATATTCATTGGAAGGACACATGCTGAAGGTGAAACTGCAATACCCTGGCCACCTGATGCAAAGAACTGACTTGTTGGAAAAGACCCTAATGCTAGGAAAGATTGAATGCAGGAAGAGAAGGGGACAATGGAGGATGAGATGGTTGGATGGCATGACTGACTCAATGCACATGAGTTTGAAGAAGATCTGGGTGTTGTGATGGATAGAGAAGCCAGGCATGCTATAGTCCATGGGGTCACAAAGGGTCGGACGTGAGTGAGAGACTGAACTGAACCTAACTGAACTGAGGGTATACACAGTGGGTAGATATTTTATTTGAGAAAAATCTTAATCATGGATTCCACAGTTCAGCTTTCAGGAAGAATAATATGACCTAAAATTTAGATGTCCCTCTCTTCTATGAAAATGGAGAAATTTGGGGATTGGTTTGGTTGTGGTCCAAGAGACAGTACTTCTATTGATGTTTTCAGTCTTTGCTGTTGCCCCTATTTGTAATCAGGGTCTTCCAAATATTTATGATATTGGTAAAGTGATCAATGAAGTATTTATTTATTCCCTTATTAGTAATTATTTGAGTATATTTGATACATGAAGGTAAAAATGCCTTAAGTGCTAAAACAAAGTGTGGAATATGATGGACACCGTCAAATTAACATAGTCGCTATGGAGAAAAAGATGAAGATTCCTTAAAAACCTAGGGGTAGAACTCCTAGGTAGTGCTACCTAGGTAGTAGGTAAAAACCTAGGCAGTAGAATTCCCGTATGAGCCAACCATCCCACTACTAGGCATACCCTGAGAAAACCGTAATTGAAAGAGACTCATGTACCCCTGTGTTCACTGCAGCACTCTTTACAATAGGACATAAAAGCCACCTAGATGTCCATTGACACAGGAATGGATACAGAAATTGTGGTATATATATATACAGTGGCATATTACTCAGCTCTAAAAAAGGACATATTCAAGTCAGTCTTTGAGGTAGGTGAACCTAGAGCCTCTCATACAGAGTAAAATAAGTCAGAAAGAGAACAGCAAATGCCGTATATTAATGCATGCACATGGAATCTAGAAAGATGGTAGTAATGACCCTATTCACAGGGCAGCAATGGAGATGGAGACGTAAGAGAACAGACTTGTTGGCTCAGTGGGGGGATGAGAGGGTAGAATGAGCTGAGAGAATAGTATGGAAACATACATTGCTGTATGTGAAATAGATAGCCAGTGAGAATTTGCTGTGTGACATAGGGAGCTCAACCCAGTGCTCCGAGGCAACCTAGAGGGTGAGACGAGGTGGGAGAGGGGAGGGGGTTTCAGGAGGGAAGGGACGTGTATCCCTGTGGTTGGTTCATGCTGATATATGGCAAGGGCCAACACAAGTAAAGCAAGTATCCTCCACTAAAAAAATAAATAAAAGATGGATACTGTCCCTACCTCACAGAGCTTACATCCTAGTAGACTCACACGTTAGACAATTATTCACACAATGCATTATTTAATTTCAGTTATGATGAGAAATAGAGTCTACAAGAAATCTCTGAAAATTTATTACAGAATTATCGTTGTCAAATAAATTTACTCATCATTGAAATCTATTATTGATTAAATCAATTGTTAACAAATAAGTGACTGGAAAACATGCACTATAAATAGAAGCATAAAGAGAATTCTGAGACATATTAAAACAGAAGTATTGCTATATAATCAGACTAAATACTATAAAAATCTGCATTTCAGTTCTGCCATATGTTGTTTGTTAAACATGTATTTTTAAGATATGATTATTTTGCTCTGAGCACACTTTTATTTTTCATATACTTAATTTTAATTTTCTTGGATTTAAATAAACTTCAAGATCCATATATTTGATTCATGTGGGCTTAAATAATTGAAACTGTTAGCAAAAGTCATCAATATGCTTCAAATAGTGGGTGCACTCAACTATAATTTTTTTCCATGAGTTTTAGTAAGATTTATCCTAGAATTTGCCCAACCGTATCTTCCTCTGTCCCATCCTTGCCTGATCCTCACGTACTACCTGGGGCTCTTTGTATCCTGTATGGGCTTTCTTTCTAATATGTTTTCATTTATTTGTAAGGTGGTTGAAAAGGGATCCAAACCCTACGTGAATTCCATAGCAGCACGTAAAATGCTGTGTATCCCTAGTCCAGGATGATAGTAACCAAGGGGGAAAAAAAATTGAGGCTTGGGAACTAGAGAGAGTCCCAAAGTTCAAAGCAATATCAAAGAAGCCAGGGAACCAAAAGTGATGAGAGAGACGGGCTTCTGTTTGCAAGGAACTCTTACAATCTACCTTTCACGCAGAAGCCCCTCCTGCTTTAGGCTCCAAATCCTCAAAGACAGACAGTCCTTAATTAAGTGTCAAAGAATTGATTAGGAGAGTTCTTGCAATGCAAGCTCATTGATGAAACCATTTTGGCAGACTGGATGANCCAAAAGTGATGAGAGAGACGGGCTTCTGTTTGCAAGGAACTCTTACAATCTACCTTTCACGCAGAAGCCCCTCCTGCTTTAGGCTCCAAATCCTCAAAGACAGACAGTCCTTAATTAAGTGTCAAAGAATTGATTAGGAGAGTTCTTGCAATGCAAGCTCATTGATGAAACCATTTTGGCAGACTGGATGATATAATTAGCCCAAATAAGATGTGAAATCTGTAATGTTTTAGGATACAGGCCAATAAGTTTTAATTTTGTAATAAAAAGGAGACAAAAAAAAGGAAAGGAAAAAGCAAGAAACAATGATTTATGCTTCTCTGTGGGGAAAAAATAAAGGGAAAAGATTTCAAGATTGCATTTGGCAGATATGGATTCTGGATTTAGATGTCTATTACCTTATCAGAGAATATTACCTGGGATACCCATGTAGTTTCAATCTTTAGCACATGCATTGGAGAAGGAAATGGCAACCCACTCCTGGAGAATTCCAGGGACAGGGGAGCCTGGTGGGCTGCCATCTATGGAGTCGCACAGAGTCGGACACGACTGAAGTGACTTAGCAGCAGCAGCAGCAGCAGTGATGTCTTTACTGGAAACAGACATATTCCTCAAACCAGTGCCTTCACATATTCCTGGTCCACCATAGACATAAAAANTCTCTTCTATTAATTCACTAATCACCTTACGCATCTTTTCAGTGCTCGTAAGAACAACTAACATTACTTACACATATAGTTGTTGTTGTTCAGCTGTTAAGTTGTGTTCAACTTTCTGTGATCCCGTGAACTGCAGCACACCAGGCTTCCGTGTCCTTCACTATATCCCAGAGTTTGCTCAAACTCACGTCCATTGAGTCAGTGATGCCATCCAACCATTTCATCCTCTGTTGTCCCCTTCTCCTCTTGCCCTCAATCTTTCCAGCATCAGGGTCTTTACCAATGAGTTGGCTCTTCACATCAGGTGGCCAAAGTATTAGAGTTTCAACTTCATCATTAGTCCTTCCAATGAATATTCAAGATTGATTTCCTTTAGGATTGACAGGTCTGATCTCCTTGCTGTCCGTGGGACTCTGATGACTCTTAAGTCTTCTCCAGCACCACAGTTTGAAGGCATCAATTCTTCAGCCCTCAGCATTCTTTATGGTCCAACTCACACCTGTAAATGACTATTGGAAAAGCCATAGTTTTGCCTAATGGATCTTTGTTGGCAGATTTATGTTTTTGCTTTTTATTATCCTGTCTAGGTTTGTCATAGCTTTCCTATTCAAAGAGCAAGTGTCTTAATTTCATGACTTCAGCCATTATCTTTGGAACCAAAGAAAATAAAAACTGCCACTGCTTCCACTTTTCCCCCATATATTCACTATGAAGTGATGGGATATCATATTTGATATTAGTAATTTTTTGTTGTTTGCCACTTTATTTTTTAATTGAAGGACAGTTGCTTTACAGAATTTTGTTGTTTTCTTTCAAACAAGAATATTTGTGTCCTTTCTTCTTTGATCTTTTCAAAGAACTAGCTTTTGGCTTCACTGATTTTTCTCTAACGATATTCTATTTCCAATTTCATTGACCCCCTGCTCTAACTATTTCTTATGCTTACTTTGGATTTAATTTACTCTTCTTTTTCTGGTTTCCTAAGGTGACGGCTTAGATTATTGATGTTTTTCTCCTTTTCTATTATATGCAATCAGTGCTATAAATTTCCCTCTAAGTACTGGTTTTATTGCATCCCACAAATTTTGATCAGCTTTTTTTTCATTTTCATCTAGTTCAAAATTTTTTATGTCTCTTGAGATTTTTTTCCCCATGATTCATGTGTTATTTAGATATGTGCTATTTAATATTTTGAAAATTCCCCAGTTATTTTTCTGCTATTGATTTCTAGTTCAATTTCTTTTTGGGCTGAGAGCAGACATTGTATGATATCTGTCATTTTAAATTCATTATGATTTGCTTTGTGGCCTAAAATGTAGTCTATCTTGGTTGGCTTTAATTTTATTAATTTTTATGTTAAACCTTTGTCCGAAGAGCTCACAAATTTCTTGCTACAATCACCGGTGTGCTGGAACTGGCTCATATTGCAATAGTGGATTGCTAAATTTTACATAATTTTAAAAGCTGGTTTTTAAATGAGCCATTATTAAAAATAAAATTATATAAATTGGGGACTTCCCTGGTGGCTCAATGGTAAAGAACCTGCTTGCTAATGCAGGAGACACAGGTTCGATCCCTGATCTGAGAAGATCCAACATTCCACAAAGTAACTAAACCCCTGTGCCACAGATAGTGAGCCTGTGCTCTGGAGCCTGAAGGCAGCAACTACTGAGCCTACATGCTGCAACTACCGAAGCCCATATACCCTAGAGCCTGTGTTCTGCAACAAGAGAAGCCATGGTAATTAGAAGCCTGCATAGGGCAATTAAAGAGTTGATCCTGCTCACCACAACAGAGCGAAGTTCAGGCAGCAATGAAGACCCAACACAGCCAAAAATAAATACATAAAAATTTTTTTAAAGTTCATTATTTTTAAAATATAGAAATTTATAATCAACTAAATTTAGTAATAATTGTTACATTAAAAACAAAGCTAATAAATACCCCAAACTCAGCACTTTTTAATGTTTTTATACATTATGCTATTATCTGTGCTGTTTAGGTTGTTTATTATATCTACATACTGGCAATACTATATGGTTGTAAACTACTGAGCACCATTTTATGACTCTGTATTCAATGATATTACATTATTAGTTTAAAGTGAGCCATAGTAAGAATATTTATATCACAGACATCAGCAGTGCTACAAAAACTGGCTTCAATTAATTGCTTTATATTCTCTAGATTGGGGAAAGTGATGGGGAAAATATTGCAGATTAAACTTAAAAGTGTGTCAGCTGTGTAGCTATTCCATTGTGAGGCACAAAAAATTAAGGAAATGATCTTCTAGCATTTTAAAACTAGAATTATCATGTTGCTCATATCATGGTGAAGGGCTGAAGCTCTGACTTTGGTCTTCATTGATTTACTTTTATCTTAATGGATAAAGAAAAGAAAAATATCAATCTGCATCCATATCTGGACCAGACACATTTATCAATTGCAATCAACAGGTTGCTTGGTAAGGTTAGAAAAGCTTAGAAAAATCAACAGAGGTATTTACAGTCTTTACATCAGTATAACTTATAATAAACTGATGTACGTACTCATGCACACATACACAATCTTTTTTTCTAGAGAAGTCATTGTTAAATGATAACCAGTACACCACTGATTACAACTGTTTACTATGCTTTTTACTTGATTCATTAAAGGCTTAGTTAGAAAAATAAGAAATTTTCAACAATGTTTGAGACGTCAAGTCAGCATACAAAAGCAAGCATACAAGCTCAGAAGGCTCTGGGTCATTTTTTTGTGAAAGATTCAACTATTCTGTCCTCTTCCTGGTAAAGCTTCAATTATTCTCTTTGACTTATTGCACAAAATCAATTTTTCTATTAAGTAGCTGAAAGAAATTGCTTTTAGTGGTAAATGCTAGGATAGCATAGCTAAATATTTCATGAAGAATCTTTTTATTCTTAGAAATTGATAATGTAAGTAATTTTTAAATAGAACAGATTCCCGAAAATACAAATGTTTTTATCCCATGTTGTTTCTTGTTTCCTCATGTTTTGATACCATCTATGTCCTCCAGGGTATTTCTGCCCCCTGCAGGACATGAGTAGATGATGATAGCTTCCTACTATAAATTCAAGTTATTAAAATACTGTAAAAAAACACTTTTAAAAAACAGACATATTATTAGTGCCATCAGGTCAATGTGCTTCTCATAAAACAGTACTGTGTTTGTTATCATAAATGTGAACATTTGTCTCATACCTCATGATATATTGCTTCTCCTCTTAGGTTTATTAAGCTTGTACTTTTTTATGTCAGCAAATTACTAGAGTTCTCTGCACCTGTTAGTGATTAAATATACTACAAAAGAATGCAATTCTTTGTTACCTTTTCCCATTTCCAAACATCTCTATTTTGTAGAGAAAGATTTGAGGAATTTATTAAATAAGTGTCCTGTATCTATATTATTGTAGAAAAATGTAGTATATTTCCGAAACCCTTTGAACTCTCCATTCTTTCATTTTGAACCAGTAGAGCAATGTTTGTCTGTCAATTTTGTTTCAAATGCATGACAGTCCTTATAAAATATGGGAGAATGGATTTCACATTGGTACCTGCTCTAACAGGATACTTAAAGAGGATTTCGTAGGACTAGGTATACAGCTCTTTCAGGCAGGCATTGATCTCTGCTCATAGCAGAAATGAAAAACAGCTGCTCACCAGCTTCCTTGCACTGCTCACTAGTTTGACAGAGCAGAACCTCAGACACCATTTGTTGTTTTTCATGGTAGAGGCAAGGTGATTAAAACAAGATAAACATGCCAGAAGAAGAAAGAGGGAAAATACCTCAGAATAATTTGGGTGTGAAAAAAAAATCCCCTTTGAACTTTCTAAAGAAAGACTCAGGGGACTCTGTATAATGGGGATAAGTGTATGTGGTTAATATGAAGAAGAAGTTCATGTTTCAGGGGAGGAAATATAAGAATACATGTCTCTGAGGAGCTATAAAAGAATATGTAGAATTTTATCTTTATGCAGAATTATCACAAGTCATTTTTCACATTCATTGTGCTTCAAAGAATTCTGTTTTGTTTGTTGTGTCTTAGCTAGCATGCTTTTTAAAATTTCTTAGCTAACTTATGCTAATTTAAAAATTCACTTTCTCTTGCTACTGGTTTTCCTTCTAAAATGTAAAGATATTATCCTTTACCCAAAACGAATAATCACAAGTGTATTTAATATTAGATATCTCAAGAAGCTTCTTAAAAATAAGCTTTAATTTTAGGTTTCAAGAATGGTCAAAGATAATGCAGAGTTCCTCTATACTCCTAACCCAGTTTTGACAGTGTTAATGTCTTATGTTAACATGGTACGTTGGTCAAACTAAGACATTGACATTGATATTTTATTACCAACTAAATTTCAGAAATTATTTAGATTCCATCAGTTTTCCCACTATTATCCTCTTTCTGTTCCAGGATCTTATGGAGCCTACTATACTGCATTTAGTTATCTCCTCATTCTCTTCTGGTCTGTGGCAGTTTCTTGGTCTTTCCTTAGTTTTTATGACCTTGATGGTCTTGAAGAATAATGAGGAAGCTGGTAGAATGTCTGTTATTCTGGGTTTATCTGATGCTTTTTCATGACTAGGCTGAATTTACAGATTTTGTAGAAGTATGTCCCAGGTGACATGCCCCTCTCATCATATCATATTGGGAGGAAAAGATATCCACATGATATCACTGGAGATGTTAACTATCACTTGATTAAGCTAGTATTTGCTACTATTTCCACCCCCCCTTTCCATGCTCTAACATTTGGAAGGAGGTAAATAAGTCTATCCTCAAGGAGAGTGGAATAGGATTAATCGCTGCCTCTTAGAGGGCTCAGGAGTCTTTCAAACATTGTACTATGGCTTTTTATTGGGGCTTCCCTGATGGCTCAGTGAGTAAAGAATCTGCCTGCAAGAGACACAGGAGACATGGGTTCAATCCCTAGATCAGGAAGATCCCCTGAAGTAGGAAATGGCAACACACTCCAATATTCTTGCCTGGAAAATTCCATGGGCAGAGAAGCCTGGTGGGCTCCTGAGCCTGGGACTGCAAAGAGTCAGACACAACTGAATGACTAAGCACTCACTTTTCTTGGTCAGGCGTCAATAAAGTAGACACTAGCAGAGCAAGTTTAATAGATTAAGTGATTGAATGAACAGATTAAGCAGTTCAGTTAATTCTATGCTCATCTATTCATTTTCAAGTATTTCAAAAGTATAAAGATATACACCAACTTTCATAAAATCATTAAAATGAAAATTTCCATTGTTCAGTCACTAGGTCATGTCTGATATTTTGCGACCTCATAACTGAAGTACACCAGGCTTGCCTGTCCTTCGCTATCTCCAGGAGTTTTCTCAAACTCATGCCCACTGATTCAGTGATGCCATCCAACCAACCATTTCATCCTGTGTTGTCTCCTCTTCCTGTCCTCAGTCTTTCCCAGCATCAGGGCCTTTTCCTATGAGTCAGCTCTTTGCATCAGGTGCCCAAAGTAGTGGACCTTCAACTTCATCATCAGTCCTTTCAAAGAATATTCAGAGTTGATTTCCTTTAGGGTTGACTGGCTTGATCTCCTTGCTGTTCAAGGGACTCTCAAGAGTCTTCTCTAGCACCACAATTTCAAAGCATCAATGTTTTGGCACTCAGCCTTCTTTATGGTCCAACTCTACATCTGTACATGACTACTGGAAAAAACATAGCTTTGACTATACAGATATTTGTCAGCAAAGTGATGTCTCTGCTTTTTAACACACTCTAGGTTTGTCATAGCTTTTCTTCCAAGGAGCAAGTGTCTTTAAATTTCATGGCCACAGTCACCATTTGCAGTGATTTTGGAGCCCAAGAAAATAAAGTCTGTTTAAATCAGTTCCCTGGTGGAATGGTGAAGGATTACAGGGCATACTCACATGGTAAGCCCATTTTATAGTCTAAAGAAATGAGTCATGTATCAAATGGTGAAAACTGGAAGGGATGTTCCCAGCTATTCATGTTTTCCCACATTGTTCCATCCAGATTTTAAGTTGGGATATAACCAGTTAGGTGTAAAGGCCTACATAAATTTCCATACAAGCTAATTCCAACTTGTAGTGCAAAAAGTCTCCTAATATAGTAAATGTACCTTCACATTCTAGTGTCATTAAACATTTGCGGTCTTAAATTTGTCTCTGCCAAATTGTTTAAATACAAAAAAGAAAAATTTTTCTTTAAGTCATTTTGATTTTTCTTTGTTCTTTTTTTTCCCCCAGAAGCATGGGTGATCCAAAATAATTTTTTAAGATAGTAATCATAGATTCAGTTTTTCTGCTAACCAATAAGCCTGTGTCTCTTGCACTTTGCCAAATGTTTGGGAATTTTTTCCATCTTGAGGAGCCTTTAGATATTTTCCTTTTGCTTCTTCTAAATAATTGTTATGAGCTGGTAAACATCTTGACAAACCAAATATAACTAATCCATCAGATGCCACCTTTTCCTTGTCCTGTTATATAGTTAGACAAATTTTGTGAATCTTTCTAGAATCACATGATAAAGGCTTTTGAATTAGCCTCATTCTTAACTGTATTTAATGTATTTAATGTACGAATACTTCTTTTTCTTATTTCTTACCTACTTATAATTTATATCAATTTGAAGTATTTTATATATCTTAGAAGTCACTTTAAATCCTCTTGGGAGTAAGATAAAACAAAAATATAGAAGTAAAACAAAAAGTTGGGGTATACTCAGAAGTCTAGGTATTTATCAGGGGCTTGCAATGTACTTAGAGAACTATTTATCTGTAACCCAACATGCTTAGGCACATAAGCTTATGGCTCCTTGGCTCCTTTTTACTGATTGCCTGATAGGGTCAGAGAGTAGAGGATAACTGACAACTTAGATCAGAAGTACCAAACTGTGAAATTTTGTTTCATGAATATCTTCCATCTGATACTCCCTTTAAAGTCCATTAGAGCTACAAATAAGGAAAATGTAAATCTAAAAGGCTTTGTGATTGAGGGGGGTCCTTAGTGTAATCTGACCTATCACTTGGTTATAGTGACCACTTTATCCTGCTCTCCATTCTGGAATAATGGCAGGATATTGCCATAGGGCCATGGCAAGTTTCATTCTCTTGAACTGTCTAGTTTTGTCACTTTCCCTTGCTAATAGTCATTTATTGAGTCAGAGAATTTGCAGACACTGCTTCCTCATATGTCTCTAGGGATACAGTTTTCTGAGCTACAAATCTACCAAGGGCATGAGAAAGAGAAGAAATAAAAAAAAAAAAAAAGAAAAGAAATCATCTCTGCTAATTCAATTGTGGGTTTCCTTGGATCAAAGACCAACTACTATAGCATACCAGTTCAAGACTTTACTCATGGGATGCTGGAGGCCCACTCATGATTTATATTAAGCCCTAAATGGTACACATGTGGTCTCTATGGAAGTACATTTAAAAGATTCTTTTTTATCACTAGCAAGCTGAAGAATAACATACAAGGAGGTCTCATTCTGGTGATGCTGTTTAAGTACTAGAGGCTTGTAGTACTTATTATTGAGGATAATAAGTAGATAAAAGAAGAAAGATTCATATATTAAGCTTTAAGTAAGATCGAATCTCAAAGGAACAAATAAAAATCTCTAGCACTTGAAATCATCCCATTTGAACATATAACCAAATAGTTAAAATGTTGGAGAGTTTGGTTCTCAGGGCTTTGAAACAAAAGGAGGAAAATCTTAAAAAAAAAAAAAAAAAAAAAGCACTGTCAGGCATGGGGATCAGTTTCTTTTTTTTTTTTTTTTTTTAAATCCTTATTTTCAACCTCTGGCTTAGAGAACACATTTTTTTTTTTAAAGGAAAACTAAGTGAAAAATAGTTAATGGGCAACATTTTCTCAATTCTGCTGTTGAGTAATTACTACAAATTTTAGTATATAAACGTAAATGTTCAAGAAATGGAATTTTCTGTATTTTGTTATAACTTTATTTCCATCTCAAGCCTATATTCCATTAGTGACAGAAGCACAATTACTGTTCAGAATAATCTCACTATAATCAGAATTTCCTCAGTCAGTGGGGAATTCATTTCTTCCTCCCTCTCCTTCTAGCTGTTTCTCTTATGTTTGGCTTTCAAATCTTTATTAGTTTTCTCTTCTGGTAAGAAAGGAGAAAGAAAGGCGAAAAACTGTATCAGCTAAATTTTCTCTTTCTTAGCAACTGGTGTACTTTGGATGAGAATACATGTAAATCAGATGATTTTCTGTAATTTCTGATGTTTTCCATTTGAGTAATTTTATTGGACTGGCCAAAATGTTTGTTTGGGTTTTTCTGTAGCACCTTGTGGAAAACCTGAGTGAATCTTTAGGCCAACTCAATATGTGTATTCCTCTGCAAAGTTTGTCAAAATCTTTTATACACAATGGAAGAGTTTCTGAAGTTAAATATGTGGCTTTTGCCTTTTGAAATTTGTTTTAAAAAGTATTATCTTTGTGAACAGTATTGAAAGATAATTCTTAAGTTCCCAGTCAGCCAAAAAGGTATATAGCAGATAAGTGACTTTAAATAGCAGCCTCAGAACTGTAGATTCATATTGTTTTGACTTTCTAGAATCATCTTATTCTGAAAACTGTCACTTCACATATTCACATGTGTTACTCTTTTCCAGTAGTTGGTAGCTGACTAAATCTGAGCCAACTCCAATCTTCTCCACAGAGACAATTCACTGAATCAGGAATAAGCAAATTATTCAAGTTGAATTTGCTAGTTTCTCTGGGAATTTGGAATCAGGATTAAGATTACAGGTGTCTGAGAGGATTGTATAAATTTAGATTAATAGTATTTTTGCTCTATTGTAAAGACTGAGGTGGGAGAAAATATTACTTAGAATTAAACAAATAAAACAAAAAGATCAGAAACAGAAAACAAATACTTAATAGAACTTGAGTTCTTGATTTCAGTTGTTACCAAGTTCAGTTCAGTTCAGTTCAGTCACTCAGTCATGTTTGACTCTTTGCGACCCCATGAATCGCAGCACACCAGGCCTCCCTGTCTATCACCATCTCCCAGAGTTCACCCAGAGTCACGTCCATCGAGTCAGTGATGCCATCCAACCATCTCATCCTTGGTCGTCCTCTTCTCCTCCTGCTCTCAATTCCTGCCAGCATCACAGTCTNGCACTTTCACAGCATCATCTTTTAGGATTTGAAATAGCTCAACTGGAATTTTATCACCTCCACTAGCTTACTGAAAATAATTGACAATAAATTTAAAAATTCTTGAGTTGAAAGAGTGGACCACATGCAACTAGATGAGACTAAATAAGAGGACTGAATAAGGGCTCAAAAAGACAGCTGTGTGGTTTCATAATGAGAGATCTCTACAGGAACAGTTCTTGTTTTAAAATGCCCATCATAAGATAACAATAAGATGCGGCTGCTAAAATAGCTTACATTTTTAAAAAATGCTTTGCTAAACTTTATTGCATAAAGAAAGCTCTGTGATATACAGTAGGTTCTACTTAGTTGTATATTTTACACATAGTAGTGTGTGTGTGTGTGTGTGTGTGTGTGTGTATCTCTCGATCTCCTAATTCATTCTACCTGGTAAGTATCCCTCCTTGGTAAGTATGTTTTTACCAGAACCAGTTATTTATGGATTAATCAGGTTGACAAGAAAAAACTGGAAAAAATAGATCTTGATGACAAAAATCTTTGACAAATTGATTATAGCACATCGATCTAAATATACTATGGTCAAGGATAAAATCATCTTAAAAATATATGCTTCAGAATAGTAACTTCAAATTCATGTATCAGGTGATCATATAGACATAAACTTTCTGCCTTGTGCTAATATTAAGATTATAAAATTTAGTTTTTAGATCAAGTGTTAAAGTATTCTGAAATTCCATTCAAAAGTTCTTTAGAGTTCAGCTGTAAGCCTAAAACAATTCTTGAGGATGAGATGTAAGAATATGCAAATAAAGAATAACTGATCAAAAAAGGACAAGAATTAAAAAACAAGGTACTTCTCAACTTTGTACCCACCCCCATTCCCCTCTGCATTTCTCCTTTACAATTGGTAATCCTCATCCCATTGCATGTGTTGGGCAAAAAGGGGCAGGAAGGTGGGGCTGATGACTAAAAGCTCCTTAGAATGTTTCTTAAAACTTTCTCCTTTGGAATTAATTAGAAAGTTTCCCAAGGTTTTAATATTGACTACTACACTTTCAAGCATTTTGCTTTCCACCCATCCATCCTCTAAAAGTTACTCGTCTCAATACAGTTTTTATCCTTAAGAAACTGAGGCATAGATGACTTTAAATGCCTCCCTATAAAACTCACAATGAAGTTATGGGAGAGATGAAATTAAGACTCCATTACAGTACCCCATCATACTATTTCCTACGTGACTATTATTCTTGCTTACCAGGCTTTGTTGTTTCTCAGTCTTTCCTGTGTGCTCAGATATCCAGAGGATATGGGAAAATATAATTAACTGGGAACACTGAAGTTTGGCTGTAATTATCACTTTTAGGCAATCCACTGTGACAAGAACCTTACATGGTAGGCAGGTATTATTATCCAAAGTGGTATTTTAAACTCATGTTAAGTCCCACTGCTTCTGACTTTTTCCAGTTCTCTCAGTTTGGGACAATTTTCTTCATCTCCTTGAACTACTGGAGGGTCTCATTGTAAATAATCTGTTGTGTATGATTTTTTTGTGTGTATGATGTATTGTGTACGATTTTCCAACATAAACATAGGATCCTCACAGGAAAATCTATACGACTAACTTGTACGTAATCCTTTTTTCCACACCACCTCGTAGTGTTCTGAGTTAAATATATATGTGTGGAAGGACTTGTCCAGAGTCTTGCTATGTGTCAGTTAGTGGTGGTTTCTCCATTCAACATTCACAGTTTCTCCTGAGTATTTTTGTTAAGCTTTGCATAGCAGTACATACAAATGCACTATTTACTGTTTCAGACCAGATAATACTCTCTTGAGTAGTCACATACCTAATAAAGCTGATTAGCAGCATAAAGAAAACCAGTATTTAACAAAATCACTTTTGTGGCACAATCATTCAATCTGCATGAGTGGTTATTTGCTGAATTACTCAGGGAACAACCTGTTTCTGAGTCTTTTGAAGAGGAAACAGGGTGAGGGGATTGAGATGGAGAAAAGAGGTGTTTCTATAGGGATTACTTCAAAAGTAAAAGTGAATTAAATTTGAGAAAAAGAAAAGCAAAAGAATAAGATATAAAGGAAATTACCGATGTGTACAAAATATGATTGCATTATTTTCCTATGTGCCTGTGTACAAACACACGAGAGAAAGGCAAGGGAATCTGTTTCTTTTTATGGTTGATTCTTCTGACTGTAGTGGGATTTTTCTGGCTACATTTGAGCTAAACATTATGGCAAATAGCAGAACACGGTAGTTATTGCACATGACTGTCTGTGAACTGGGTGGGCAGGAATTTTTCATTTTATAAATCATTTCAGCTTGCAGTCCTAATTCCTTGGCACTGAGAGACTAAAAAAAGCTCAAGAAAGAAAAACATGCTATGTTTATTTTCTTCTGATTTCCTTTCCCAGTTTCGATAGATCTTCAGTGTTAATGATCAGGTTTTTTTTTTTTTTAATTTTTATTTTTTAGTTTGTTTTGCTTTACAATACTGTCCTCATTTTGCCATACATTGACATAAATCAGCCATAAGTGTACCTGAGTTCCAGGTTTTTAAGATCTTTCAAAATATATCGCTCTGCTTTTAAAACCAATTATTATGTTTTCCTGTTTTATTTTCTTCCTTGCCAGGGAAATTTAGTACCGAAAGCAATGTAGTCTATTCCTTCCTTTATTTCTGCTTATTTATAGCTTAGTCTATATCAATGAAATAATGTTATATTATTTTACTGCTGATTGCTTAATGTTCATAGTTCAAAATTCCAGCCAAGGTCCTGAAGTGGTTTTGCCCTTATTTAAGATTTCCTGCTAAAGACATTCTATTACAGCTTTGCAAATAAGTACCTCCCTGGCCTCAAGTCACTATAAAGGTAATTTAGTAATTTAAATAAACACTCTTGGCCAATCTGTTTCCTCCCTTCAAGGAGGCTGGAGAGAAGTTGTTTCCTTAATATTTCAGATTTCTCCCCATTTTTCTTAAATGATCCTTCTGTCTTCAACCAAGATATTAGTTTAGGTAAGTCATCTATAACATGTCTCCAGTGCAAATGTGGAATGCATTTGGTGGGACAAAGTAAAATAGGCTAAAAAAAAATGTGCTTCACAGTTAATCAGTGAAGATTGTTTTGTATTTTGCTTACTGTTGGGGAAAGAAATTTAAATCGGTCCTTGAGACTAAATGGTTATCATAATCAAAGTCCAGAGCAGAGCTATGATTTCTGTCTAGAGAAAGGACCGCCCCCCCCCAACTCTACATTCTCAGCCTTCCCCTCACAAAGGCCAAAAAGACATTTCCCTTCAATTCTTCCCATTTGCTAATCCTGCCTTCATACCTAGCATTTTCATAAATCCCTCACATTTGTTACTGATCTCATTTTTAGAATTGGCTACCAAAAAGTAATGTTCGAATGTGAAATAGAGAAGATACCCTTTATATTTATTTAAACAAATTTCTAATTTGTAATAGTAATAACTATGACTAACAGAATCACAGCTGAGTTCTGCTAACATGCATATAACCACTTGTGCTAAGTGAGTTTGTTTGTTTTAGTTGATAGGTTTCTGATTGGATGTTCCTAAAGAGCTTGAGTATTGTTTGCTCTTAATTCTTCTGAAATCCTGAAAACTCCATTATACAGTTAACAAATTTTGAGAAAATTAAAAAGAATTATATAAAAGCAAATTTATTATTATTATATTGGTTGCATTTAGTGTGGTTCTCCCTATATATAGTGATTTTTTTTAAAGTGTGAAAAGTAAAACAATACAAGAGGTAGTCCATAGCCACAACTAAGAAGTATAGAAATGTTGATTTAAGCAGAGATTTAAATTTCTGAAATGCTTCATTTTCCTCAATGTAACTAGTCTATGTAAGCATGAATTAAAATGAAAATCCTTGATATAGTCATTAGAACTCAAGAGAAAAATTTAAAAGTCAGGTGAATATGTTGTTGTTTAGTTGCTAAATCATGTCTGACTCCTTGCAACCCCATGTACTATAGACTGTCAGTCCCCACTATTCATGAGGTTTTCCAGGCAAGAATACTGGAGTGGGTTGTTATTTCCTCCTCCAGGAGATCTTCCTGATCTAGGCATCAAACCTCATCTCCTGCACTGCAGGAGGATTCTTTACCACTGAGCCACCAGGGAAGCCCCTCAGGTGAACACTGTGCTGTTCATTTGTACTGCAATTAATTCTCAAAAAATTCACTTGATAAAATATGAAATAGGAATGAATGGCCCAGCTTAGGTTAGAACCTGCCTGAACCCTTTCCTATGATTTTTGAGCACAAATGATAGAAAGTATCTCTCAGTCTTTCTCTGATGGCAAGACTGTGACTGGGGTCTAGTTGTTTACCAAGAGCCCAGAGTCAGAAAAGTCTGGAGACTGTCTGTGGATTGTCTCTTGTGCCAGCTAATTGTCCCCTACATCCACAACTGGTTTTCTTGGGGTTTGGTTATAGGTACCAATATATGGGCTTCCTAGTTAGAGCTAGGGGTAAAGAACCTGCGGCCAATGCAGGAGATATGAGAAGTGGGCTTGATCCCTGGGTTGGGAAGATTCCCTGGAGAAGAAGGGCATGGCAACCCACTGTACTATTCTTGCCTGGAGAGTCCCACAGACAGAGGATCCTGGCAGGCTATAGTCCGTAGGGTTGCAAAGAGTTGGACATGACTGAAACAACTTAGCATGCATGTACCAGCATATACATACATATATATATATATATGTATGTATATGCCATTTCCTAATCAAGTTTGATTTGTATTTGTCACTTCCAAGAAAAGGGTTCTAATAAAACAATCATAATGTGTATTTTTGTATACTTTGTAGAAAAAAAATACACGTATATACATGTATATCATTATTATTACTATTCTTATTATATAGTATTGTATTTTCCTATTGAATTAGGTCCTGGAGGCATTCCTGCTATGTGATCACATTAATAAGAAATAAAGAAAACTATGATTTTTGAAAGAAACAAAGATTTTTTTTTCACAAGTATTAAAACTTGTGGAGAGCATCTTTTTATATTCATCTTTTCTTTCCTGAGTACTTTTTCCCCTTCTGTAGTTAAATGTTTCCAACACCCTTCACACCAAGACAATCATAGACACTCTAATTACTATGGCCTGAAGACAAGTCTTTTAAAAAAGAGGCGAGAAAGGCAGAGTAGACCAAAGCCGAAGTACTTATGTGTGGAATCTAAAAAACAGGGTACAGATAAACTTATATACAAAACAGAAGTCAGTCATGGATGTAGAAAACAAACTTATGGTTACCAGGGCATGGCGGGGGGAGGACAAGTATAAGTTGGGAGATTGGAAAAGACATATACACACTACCATATGTAAAATAAATAACTAATAAGAACCTGTTGTATAGCACAGGGAACTCTACTCAATACTCTGTAATGATCTATACAGGAAAAGAATCTAAAAAAGAATAGATTTATGTGTAACTGATTCACTAAGAAACTAACATAATAGGGTAAGTCAATGATATGCCTATAAAATTTTCTTTAAAAAATTTTTTAAAAGGGCAGAACAGAAATGACGAGAGAAAGCAGGTTGAAAACATGCATCTTGTAAGCAATTTTTTTTCTTCTGAGTTGGTGCAAGGTATAATCAGTCATATGCTGTTCATTTTAGGTTTTCCTTTGCCTCCTTCTCCAATTTGCCTCCTTCTGGCCAATTTGTGTGTGTATCTATTTGGGTAAGCGAATCAAGGCACATTCAGTGAGGTTAGGACAAAGATGAAATAGAATAGGAAATTGATACCAACAAAGGTCTGTATAGATGAAGCTATGACTTTTCCAGTAGTCACGTATGGATGTGAGAGCTGGATCATAAAGAAGGCTGAGTGCCAATGAAGTGATATTTTCAAACTGTGATACTGGAGAAGATACTTGAGAGTCCTTTGGACAGCAAGGAGATCAAACCAGTCAACCCTAAAGGAAATCAACCCTGAATATTCACTGGAAAGACTGACACTGAAGCTGAAGCTCTAATACTTTGGCCACTTTATATGAAGAGCCGACTCATTGGAAAAGCCCTAATGCTGGGAAATATTGAGGGCAGGAGGAGAAGGGGGCAACAGAAGATGAGATAGTAGCTGGCATCACCAACTTGTGGAAATGAGTTTGTGCAAACTTTNACTGGAAAGACTGACACTGAAGCTGAAGCTCTAATACTTTGGCCACTTTATATGAAGAGCCGACTCATTGGAAAAGCCCTAATGCTGGGAAATATTGAGGGCAGGAGGAGAAGGGGGCAACAGAAGATGAGATAGTAGCTGGCATCACCAACTTGTGGAAATGAGTTTGTGCAAACTTTGGGAGATAGTGAAGGACAGGGAGGTCTGGCATGCTGCAGTCCATGGGGTCACAAAGAATGGACATGACTTAGCAACTCAACGACAACAGCAACTGTACCAGTTTAAAAGCTAGAGAAAAGGCTCTGCAATTATTTTGAGTCAACAGTACTCTACAAAGTTTTCAATGTCTGATGACATTGAATCCTTTCACTGAGGACATTAGAGAAGGGAGGTTGAGATTTGTTTTATGTTCTTAGATGATCTTAAGCCCTGTGATTTTGATCTTCTACAGCCTAGTTATGCTTAACAGAATAATGAGGTATTAATATCTTGAGGTATTCTTGCTTTAATGATTTATAACTAGACTGCAAACTCTTTGTGATTAATAGGGATATAATTCCTCCTAGTAAGACTAGTTGTGGTAGTATAGATTGTAATAATGATCATAGTTATCATTGTGAGTAATAGTAATAGTAGCTAACATTTAATGAGTACTTATTTGCCAGGCTCCTCTGTCCATGGGATTTCCCAGATGAGAATACTGGAGTGAGTTGCCATGCCCTCCTCCAGGAGATCTTCCCAACCCAGAGATCGAACCCAGATCTTCCACATTGCAGGCAGATTCTTTGCCTTCTGAGTCACCAGGGAAGCCCTATTACCAAATATCACGCAAAGAGGTTTAGATACATTTTTCATTTAAACTGTAAGAGAATTGGGTACTACAGCAATGGCCACAGAACTGGAAAAGATGTTTTCATTCCAATCCCAAAGAAAGGTAATGCCAAAGAATGCTCAAACTACAGTACAATTGCATTCATCTCACACACTAGTAAAGTAACTCAAAATTCTCCAAGCCAGGCTTCAGCAATATGTGAACCGCGAACTTCCAGATGTTCAAGCTGGTTTTATAAAAGGCAGAGGAACCAGAAATCAAATTGCCAACATCTGCTGCATTACTGGAAAAGCAACAAAAATCCAGAAAAACATCTATTTCTGCTTTATTGGCTNGACCCTGATGCTGGGAAAGATTGAGGGCAGAAGGAGAAGGGAACGACAGAGGATGAGATGGTTGGATGGTATCACCGATACAATGGAAATAGTTTTGGGTGGACTCTGGGAGTTGGTGATGGACAGGGAGGCCTGGTGTGCTGCAGTCCATGGAGTTGCAAAAGTTGGACATGACTACGTGACTGAACTGAACTGATCGCCATTTTACATACAGAGAAACTGAGGCATAATGATGATAAAAACATGCCCAAATTCATTCACGCTGCACTAGTAGCAAAGCTAGGATACAAATCCAGGTTTACTTGATATAGAATAAGCATACGTCTGGATTGGTCCTGAGTTATCAGAGAGAATGTCTCATATTTACACTGGTTCTTTCTAGTGCAAGACATCAACCAAAAATTTTTAAGAATAAAGACCAGAGCTCTCACTGTCTCCACAGTCTCATATATCTGTAAACTTGTGAACCAATTGGATGTCCAAAACTAAAATGAACAGTGATGGCAGGCAGCCTCTGTGGCCAATCACTATGGAATCTTTAAACACAGATTCTCTCAGTAGCAAGGTTATTGACTGAATTATTGACTTAACTCTCCATTTCCATTTGCCTTGAAAAGTCAACCATCAACTAGATGTCTTGGCTCTTTGCCTAAATGGAGTGATAATTCTAACACATGATATACATACTGTGACAGTTATTATTTTACAAGTATGTAGTGTCACAAAGAAGTTTGAGAATTTAAGTGTGTTTGATTGTAGCTTTAGTCATGCCTTACCACTTTGTTATATGACCC
This sequence comes from Neotragus moschatus, assembly GCA_006410615.1. NCBI lineage: Eukaryota > Metazoa > Chordata > Mammalia > Artiodactyla > Bovidae > Neotragus > Neotragus moschatus. The sequence continues at coordinate 55,487 of SJYA01002974.1, forward strand.
AATTGCCTGGCTAACATTTTCTCAGGCAGTTATTTCCTGTGCATTTCCTGAGGTTTCCACAACTAGCCTTTTTTTTTTTTTAAGAGAATGGTAGTTAAAATAATAGAGCTTTTAAGGAATCTGAAGTTCAGTGATTAGGACTGTGGCCAATGGGTGTATTTCCTGCTATCTGTGAGAATATAGAAGCTAGAATTCCTTCCTAATTATTGCAAAAACAAACATCTTACCATTTTTTTTTTCCTCTAGCAGATTGATAAGAAAAAGACTTGGCAGAACGTAGAGCCCCAGGAACAACTGAATGCCACTGTGCTTTAAGAGAAACCAAACAGGAAACCAACCAAGGGAACCAATCTTAATTTCCCCATACAAACTGAGACAGGAGAAACATGTTTAGATAGAAGTGATGCAATCAAAGGTTTACTATATCATAACAAAGAGATCTGCATATGATCAAACTTTTGAACATTCTCTTACAGAAGCTATTTGGAACCGGCGTTATTTATTTTCCTGTAGATCTTGAATGGAAAAGCATAGATCTTTAGAAAAGAGCTGGTTAGTAAGGAAGAACAGTTGAGCACACTGAAAATAAAACAGTTCTCCATTTCAAACTAACAAAGTTTAAATTTGGGGCCTGAAAGGGCAAGAGAGATTTTATCGAAACAAACACAAAAACATTTATAATGTGTCTATGTCTTTTGCACTGCTTAGACCACACAGTCTCCTTTCTCAAGGAGCTCCTTTCCTTACCTGTAAAGAAATGCCATCTTTTAAAATGAAAATTATATTCCATTCACTCAAGCTTATTATCATTATGTTGCCCTAATCATTTTCCTGATCCATATCGCCTTTAAAATCTCTTGCTAATTACTTCTGCCAGTCTTGTGCCAGGTCCAGGGGACTCTGATGGCCTGAGACAAGCCTTGGATATTGCAAGATTGCTAAAGTTTATTAAACTTAGAAATAAACTTAGTTTATTAAAGGTGATATCAAAGACAAATGAGCACAAAGAAGTTCCGCAACGTATTTTTAGTCTTCTACAATGCAAAAGCTTGCCCTTTAAGTGGAATTCTAGAGATAAGAAATCATACTGGTATATGGAGACTTTGTTTTCCGGCAACATTGTACCCGTGCTTCTCTTCTTTTGGTGATCACTTATTTTGATTATCCTCTAAAGAATGATACTTTCTCTTCTCTCAGCACAAGTGGCTTAAGTAAGACTTAACACCAGCTGAGGATCTGAGAGTGAAGCACAAGATCCTGTGCTACAACAATCTTTTTTCATTTATTCATATCTTTCTAGTAATTGGCACATATTAGGAATATGATACAATTCTATTGATTTTAGAGAGAGTGGAAGATGCATGTTCTGTTCTAGTGAAATTTTAGTAAAGAAAAAGAAAAAAAATATATATAAAGGGAAAGCAATTTATAGCTTAAGAATACGTAAAGGAAGTAGAATTGCAGTTATTTTTATTTATGCCATCATGAATTCTGCTTATCTTACACTGAGGCAGTCAACAACTCGATATTTGTGTCTCTCTTCATGTTAGTGAGTGTAATCTTTTCTCTGCTTACTTTGCTACCATTAGGTCGCCCCTAGCCCTGAATCATCTCTTAAAAGTGAAAGTGAAAGTCGCTCAGCTCTATTTGACTCTTTGCAACCCCATGGACTATAGAGTCCATGGAATTCTCCAGGCTAGAATATTGGAGTGGATAGCCTTTCCCTTCTCCATGGGATCTTCCCAACCCAGGGATTGGACCCAGGTCTCTTGAATTGCAGGTGAATTCTTTAACAGATGAGCCACAAGAGAAGCCCAAATCATCTCTTTCTTTTCCTATATAAGCAGCATTTGTGCCCATTTTCTATTAATATCTGGTGTCAGAATGTTTCATATGCCTGTCATAAGTCAAGCGGTGGGACACACATTAGAAAATGTTCTCCAAATTATCAATTAGTGAATGAAAATATGGTCAATCAAAATGTTTCAATGTCATTAGCCTTAAAAAGACAACAATAAATCTTAAATTAACTTCTGGAATGTCAGTCCCATGAATGTGGGGATCCTTTCTTTATATAGTTCAATCTGGGATAAATAATACATAGATCAAGTTAATCATTTATCAAGTGCTTTTTAGCTGATTTTAGGACTTTAAAATAATGCTGCTATTGTTTTTATCTTAATACTTTAATTCTTCAACACCAGGACAAATGAACCATAAAACAAATCAACAAATAATAAAGTAGTCTTTATTGGTGGTCTTTAATATTTTTTCTTGGGACTGATCACAGGAACTTAAAAATTAATTGGACATAAAAGGAAACATACCCTTCAATTTTTATCTATTATAAACAGCTTTTATCCATTATAAGCAACCTTTGACTCTTTTATCTGTTACTTTATTATTTGTTTCCATCTTACTCTGATGAATTGGATCCTGATATTCTATTTGTCATAGAGTAGTGGTTTTAAGTTCTTCTTAAGTTTCCAGTACATTTCTTCTTCATGTCTATTTTATGGTGAAATTTTTCAGCAATTTCTTATAACAGTAAGTTATGGAAATAACTCTAGTTTGATGTTTTTAGCACAAAGGCTCATCTACTTACAGGGATACTCTTCTTTGCAGGGATATTCTCCCTAGGTACTAGAAAAATCTACCCTGCTGACTAGAGACTATCTTACTCTCTATTCTCACTATGTTTGCTGTTGTTCAGTCGCTAAGTCATGTGAGACTCTTTGTGACCCCATGAACTGCAGAAAGCCAGGCTTCTCTATCCTTGATTATCTCCTGGATTTGATGCAGACTCATGTCCATCGATGATGCCATCCAACCATCTCATCCTCTGTCACCCTTCTCTCCTCCTGCCCTCAATCTTTCCTGGCATCAAGGTCTTTTCCAATGAATTGGCACTTTGCATCAGGGGGGCAAAGTATTAGAGTTTCAGCTTCAGCATCAGTCCTTCTAATGAATATTCAGGGTTCATTTCCTTTAGGATTGACTGGTTTGCTCTTCTTGTAGTCCAAGGGATTCTCAAGAGTCTTCGTCAAAACCACAGTTCAAAAGCATCGATTCTTCAGCACTCAGCCTTCTTTATGGTCCAACTCTAACATCCATACATGATTGCTGGAAAAACCATAGCTTTGGCTAAATTAACCTTTGTCAGCAAAGTGATATCTCTGCTTTTTAACATTTTGTTTAGGTATGTCATAGCTCTTCTTCTAAGGAGCAATTGTCTTTTAATTTTGTGGCTGCAGTCACCATTCATAGTGATTTTGGAGCCCAAGAAAAGAAACTGTCACTGTTTCCACTTTTCCCCCGTCTATTTGCCATGAAGTGATGGGATGGGATGCCATGATTTTAGTATTTTGAATGTTGAGTTTTAAGTCAGCTTTGTATATGACTTCCTAACATACATCAAATTCTCAAAGTAGAATTATATTCAGTTCATTTAAAAGTATATTTTATGAATTAGTGTGCTATTATCTCATGTCTTAGTCCTCAGTTTACAGTAATTCCTTAAATTTTTGTTAATTTTTCAGGAAAAGCATATTTATATTTGTCATGAAGTATATTTTTTTCTAGACTATACTTAGCCAAACATAATGTTTGTTAAATTTCAAAATTAACATTTGTTTTCTTTATATGTGTGTGTATGTATTTTTGGTTCCTTATTTTGTATGATGATTTTTTTAGACTCACAAGATACTGAAATAAGAGCTCAAGTGAATTCTGCTGCTGCTGCCGCCAAGTCGCTTCAGTCGAGTCCAACTCTGTGCGAGCCCATGGACGGCAGCCCACCAGGGTCCCCCGTCCCTGGGATTTTCCAGGCAAGAGCACTGGAGTGGGTTGCCATTTCCTTCTCCAATGCATGAAAGTGAAAAGTGAAAGTGAAGTCGCTCAGTTGTGTCCTACCCTCACTCAGCAACCCCATTTGACTGCAGCCTACCAGGCTCCTCTGTCCATGGGATTTTCCAGGCAAGAGTACTGGAGTGGGGTGTCATTGCCTTCTCCGCAAGTGAGTTCTATTGGTTCGTAAAATGTTTAGAGATAGTAATGCTAACTTGAAAAGATATATCAAGGAAAAGAAAATAAATTATACTTATTAGAAAAGCAACACAAAGAGTATTTCTCAATGTGGCTGATATTGAAGCTTTAGAATGTATCCAAACTAACAGCTTACTATTCCTGTGTATATTAGGGACAAAGAGGAGACATGAGACATGTAATTCCCCTTAATTGAACTGACTTTTCAGTGATGGTGATACAGTGCTGAAGGACATTGTTGGTGTGTGTGTTAGTAGAAGGAAGAGGAAAGATGAAGATAAATGTTGAATTCTTAATTGCTTTTTTCTGTAATGCTTATAGAAATTGAGAGTTGCGACATACATATGTTATATACATAACTTATACAGACTTCTAGTGAAATGAATTAGGATGTAAGAAATGATCAACTTGTCGGCAAGTTGATGCCATGGAAACTTTACCCAAGGTTTTTTCTCCTGTAGCTTCCTAAGGTCCCAACATGGTAATAATGTGTTTCTTCGTTCTGTGCTGAATATTCCTCAGCAGTATCATGGAGGTATTCTATGCATGTAATCATGTTTCAAGATAACACAGCATACATACACTAGTTTTATGATTTTCCCTTTATTGTGGTGCTTCAGCCTATAACTTGGAGACATCATAAGTGGGTGATGCATTTTTTACCTTTATAACTTTGTAAGCATTCTCAATAAAAATTATAGAGAGATGGCTTATTAATACTTGTAGATTTTGCTGTCAGCTGTAACCAGCTTGCCTGTGACCAACAGAAAACCCTGTTGAGAGCTAGAAACCTGGATAAAATATTAAAAATAAACTAAACCACAACAACCCAAAAACCCATGAGAGAATACTTACCAAAGCAGTGTGGTTTTGAGAGAACAAGGATATAGAAAAAGCAAAACAATAAATCATTTTATTCTTTTCTGGTTTGCAAGCATTAATAATACAAAGTTAGAGAAAGAGTTATAATTTAGCACCCAAGTATTAAACAATGAGTGATGGGCATTTGTGGCAACTGTGACTTTCACCTGGATTTTTCATTTCTACTTAGAAAATTGTAATCCTGTAGTTACTTTCTTCTGTGACATCTGCTGGCTAGTTTAGATTTTAGACGCAAGCAGCGATTGGAATTCTTCACAGCAAATCATAGAATATTTTGTCTGATTAAACCTTAAATGGTGTATATGTATTTACATGGTATGAATGAGACAGAAACACCCCTTTTAAATTGTGCACTCAGCCACAGCGGAGCTGTCAGCCTGTGCCTTTCAGTTGGCAGACTTCTACAAGTCTTCACTGTCAGCCCTGTTCCTGGTCATGAGTCAAAAGTTAATATTTGGAGTAGCTTTTCAATCTGTCTATTCAAAGATGGTATTAAGACTCATCAGCAATTGAACAAGCATTCTGATATCCTTTAAGCCTTTTTCATGCAGAGAAACTAAATTTAAAATTCTAAAAGCAAAAACAAACCCCTTATTTACAGGGTTAGATTTTCAAACAACAGCAGTGGTATTTTTGCTAAATTCTTATTTGTGTATGATAAGAATTATTTTCATATCTATATATTTTCCCTTTGACCTTGAGATTTCATTTCAATAATTATAAAATTATTTTGTAAATAATTTTATGCTTTAGAATAAGCTTAAAGAAAGATGTTTAGTTGATTAGAAAAACATACTTATTTGATTCTTAGTACAGAAAAACTAAAAGCAGTCCACATAAGTAGTATAGCCTGAGTCTGCCATGAGTGTGTGAAGAGTGATTTACGTCCCCTTTCTCAGTGTGAGATAACAGGACGGGAAATGTGAAGGGACTGGCAATATACTGCTCAAGCACACATCGAAGGGGGTCCTAGGCCTTCTAAAGTCTAGGTCAAGCTCCTAAACACGGAAACCACAGAAAGTTAATGATAATTGAGATCATATGTTTCTTATCAAAGCTTCCTCAAGAAAAGCAGCTTAAGGGAAAATTCATAAATATGTGTCTTGACCACAGTCTACCAATCCCCTTCCGCATTGGAGCCTTCATCTAATTTGTTGACTTAATTACCCAAGGCACAGGAAGGTTAAACAGTGATAATCTGATTTTCTCTGATTGCTGATCACTGCAGAAAGTGGCTCATACAATACAAAAATAAACCTAGAACCTTAGGCTATATAAAATGGAGAGGTGAGGCAATTATCCAGATAATTCAGGCAAAGTTGACTGTTTACAGTAATCAAATTATCTGGATAAGTACTCAACCCTGTCTGCCGGAAGAGCAGCTTCACTCACATCATCTGGTCTGATTAAATGGGTTATTCCTTATGTCTAAATTTAGTGTGAAGTATTTATGATTAATAGGAAATTCACAAGGAAAAACCCACTATAATATCTTATAATAATATCACCCCAAATGATAGGGATAACAAATAACATTTTGCCCAAATAAAGGATGAGTATTTGTCTTTAAATAATTAGAAAACATGAGACCATAGAAAGAAAATAGCATGTGGAAAAAAACAGATTAACTGTGGTTGAGTCTAATATGAGGGCCTATATGAAAAGTGAGGTAAGGAAAGTTGAAGCTCTTATGATAAATGGGAGGTTATCCCACACCGTGTCCATTGGAAACCTATACTCTGATGATCTCTGATTGTCAAGAGGGACCAAAAATCTTTAAATAGAAGAGAATCAGTTAACTTCTATTTTTCTGCTTATAAAACTAACACTTGCTCATTTTATGAATTTAAGAGAATATAGAAAATCATAAAGAAGGAAACCAAAATCACACTTCAGGGAACACCATTCTTAATGTTATTGTACATGTTTTTCTGTACTCTGTAAAAATATACAGTGCTATTTGAGCTTCTAGATCAAACCAGGCATGATTTTTAATTATGCAGGTCAATAGAATATTGGAATTATACTAACTATACTATTTTGAAGCATGCACTTTTCATAAGATGATATTTTGGGTGTATTCCTATGTCAATAAATTTGTATGTACAGCATCATTTTTAATTCTCTTACATGAATATAATATAAATCCAACCTCTATTTTTGGGCATTTAGGTTTCCAATTTTCTTGTAAATAACCAAGTGTTGGATAGCCATGCATCTTAGGTTTCCTTGTTTTTTTCTCTTAGATTAAATCCTTAGAAATGAAATTGCTGGGTCACAGGAAATGCATATTTTTATGGTCTTTGATACATGTTGGTTAACTGAATATCATATTTGTTTATGACTTATTAATACACAAGCTGAGTAAAAAAGTACAACCATGAGATAAACTCAAATGAAGTTTAAGTAATTGATGAGGCATAAGAAAGTAAAGTCCATTTGATGCTGATGTTGGGCCCAATCTGCTTTAATTTGCTCAACAGTTTTGGCAATGAGCCTGTAAATATGAAAATGTAATTCTAGCACTTTACTTGACCCAATGTATATTATTTACATAGTCAAAATAATATAAACCCTACTATTGACCCATTGATCTCCAACTCTTGGAGCCAACTTATAGAAAAGGTGTGTATCAAAACTATGCATTAATCGTTGTCAGGTGGAATGAAATTGTTCCCAGTTTGATACAGTACATAAAAATGTAGTTGACAGAAAAACAGGAAATAAACAGAATAAGGAGAGAAAATGGTGGGGTTGTTAATATGTTCATTTTACAAGGTAGAAATCAAAGGATACTCTGAAAAATTAATGGAATAAGAATCAGTGATATAAGCATATTAAAAATTATAAAGATAGCTAATGAAAGAAATAATAAAATAAATATTAAACACTTGATATGAATGAGTAGATGGAGGAATAGGATAGAGAGAGTGAATAAAAGCTTCACCTCCCATGCCAGATAATTAGAATTAATAGATATTATCTGAATTGAGGGCTTCCCAGGTAGTGCTAGTGGTAAGGCACCTGACCACCAATGCAGGAGCCATGAGACATAAGACATGGAACCCACAGGCTTGATCCATGGATCTAGGAGATCCTCTGGAGGATGGCAAGACATGAGATCAAAACCACGGGTTTGATCCATGGATCGAGGAGATCTTCTGGAGAATGGCATGGCAACCCACTCCAGTATTCTTGATGGAGAATCCCCATGGACAAATGAGCCTGGAGGACTGTAGTCCATAGGGTTACAAAGACTCAGACATGACTGAAGTGACTCAGCACTCAGGCACACACGTCTATGTGTGTGTGCTTAGTTGCTCAGTCATATCTGACTCTTTGGGACCCCACGGGCTGTAGTCCACCAGGCTCCTCTATCCATGGAGATTCTCCATCAAGAATACTGGAGTGGGTTGCCATGTCCTCCTCCAGGGAATCTTCCCAACCCATGGATTAAACCCAAGTCTCCTGCGTTTCAGGTGGATTCTTTATTGACTGAACCACCAGGGAAGCCCCATGCATGTCTAAATTAGATCAAATAGGAAATGGAAGTTCAAATATATATAGCCATAGAAGTAACAACCACAAGAATTAAAAATAGGAACAGATTGCAGTCTATATACAGAAGGAGTGACTGTTGATTTTCATTATAAACTTTTATGTAGTATTTGATTTGTTATCAAGTACCTGGAGTATTTTGATAAAATTCAGACCTAAAAATAAGGAACAAAATTATTCTTGGAGGCTCTTGGAAACTTGTTTGCACATTTGAGAGGGCTTTTATTATCACAAAAAATGTACTATTAGAAACATGTAAAACACTTTCTCATTGAAAGATACACACTGGCCATGCAAATCAAGTAAAAGGTTCCAAGCATTAATTGGTCAGTCATGTCACTCTTTGTGACCCTATGGACTATATATAGCCCCCAGGCTACTCTGTCCATGGAATTCTCTAGGCAAGAATATTGGAATGGGTTGCCATTTTCTTTTCCAGGGGATCTTTCCCACCCAGGGATTGAACCCACATCTCTTACATCTCCTGCACTGGTAGGCAGGTAGGAAGGTGCCTCTTTACCACTAGAGGCACCTGGGAAGGTATAAATTAGCCATGCAAATCAAGTGAAGGGTTCAGTTCAGTTCAGGTCAGTCGCTCAGTCGTGTCTGACTCTGCGATCCCATGAATTGCAGCATGCCAGGCCTCCCTGTCCATCACCAACTCCTGGAGTTTACCCAAACTCATGTCCATCTAGTCGGTGATGCCATCCAGCCATCTCATCCTCTGTTGTCTCCTTTTCTTCCTGCTCCCAATCCCTCCCAGCATCAGGGTCTTTTCCAATGAGTCAACTCTTCTCATGAGATGGCCAAGGTATTGGAGTTTCAGCTTTAGCATCAGTCCTTCTAATGAATACCCAGGACTGATCTCATTTAGGATGGACTGGATGGACCTCCTTGCAGTTCAAGGGACTCTCAAGAGTCTTCTCCAACACCACAGTTCAAAAGCATCAATTTTTCGGCAAAGGGTTCAGTTCAGTTCAGTTCAGTTCATTCGCTCAGTCGTGTCCTACTCTTTGCGACCCCATGGCAAAGGGTTAGTGGGCTTCAGTTATGAAGTCTGATAGAAAAATCACTGTTCTGTCTCATCTCTAGCAGGTAATGTCTCTAAATTTACCCGAGAATATAGTTGCTCTGAATTAAGACCATTTCCTAGCCCCCCTAACTCAAATAACTAATTTTTAGGCAACCATATGTGAATGTGAATTATGTGTGTACTATTCAGATGGAGACTTTAGGAGGAAGGCATATGCTTACCACCTCCCTTTTCCTTTCTTCCAGCTTCCAGGAACAAGGTGTTATAATAAAACTACATAAGGGAACACCAAGATTGGAAAGGTAAAGTGACTTGTTAAGATCATAAACGATAAACAGAAGAACTGAAAGAAAAATGTAAGTATTCTAGCATAAATTCTCTGTGAAGCATATTCTGGCTATTCTATTGAATTCTTTACTCCCAGAATAATTTAGCATTCTTTCCTCTTTAAATATTTATTTGTTTATTTGTTCATTTTCTGTTTTGGGCCTCCCTGGTGGCTCAGTTAGTAAAGAATCCACCTGCAATGCAGCAGACCTAGGTTTGATCTCTGGGTTGGGACGATCCCCTGGAAGAGGACATGGCAACCCAATCTGGTGTTCTTACCTGGAGAATCCCCATGGACAGAGAAGCCTGATGGGCTGCAGTCCATAGGGTCACAAAGAGTTGGACATGAATGAGCAACTAAGCACAGCACATTTGTTTGGCTGTGCTGGGTCTTAGTTGCAACATGTGGCATCTTTTAGTTGTGGCATGCAAAATCTTAGTTTTGACACGTGGGACCTAGTTCCCTGACTAGTGATGGAATCCAAGATCCCTGAATTGGGAGCTCAGAGTCTTAGCTACTGTACCACCAGGATATTTGCTAATTTAGCATTCTAAAACATTCATTAAACAAATGTTAATTGGATTTCAGATAAACTAGGCCACTTACTAAAAACATTACTGGAGAACAGTTTATAGACAGACATTTAGGTTATGTGAAACTATTTATTCATGAAAAGAATTTAAAAAAATACTTTATAAAAGCAAATTATGTCTCCAGGTTTTCTCAGTTCAAACATTTCTGTTGTGATTTTTACTATAATTATGTTAAAACTATCATACACATTAAAGGAAACCTTGAAAAAGGACAAATGTGAAAGATTTACGCCTTTCAATTTCAAAACTTACTACAACACTATAATATTCAAGACTGTGTAGAACTGGCAAAAGGACAGACAAATAAATCAGTGGAATAGAAACAGAAATAAACCCAGGCATGGTCAATTAAGTTTCAAGTGTGCCTTGACCATTCAGAGGGGAAAGAATAGCCTTTTCAATAAATGCTACTAGAATAACTGGATATCCTCATGCAAAAGAATTAAGCTGGATTCTTACCTCTCACCATATCCAAAATATTAACTCAAAATGAAATAAAGACATAAGTGTAAAAACTAAAACTATAAAACTCTTAGAAGAAAACATAGGACTAATCTTTAGAATACAGGATTAGGCAATGATTTCTTAGCTGAGACAGCAAAAACACAAGCAACTAAAGAAAAAAAAAAAGAACAGACAAACTGTGTAGCACTTTCAATAAAGTGAAAAGACAAACCACAAAATGGGAGAAAACATTTGCAAATCATATATTGGATAATGGTTAGTGTCCAGAATATATAAAGAATGTTTACAACTTAACAATAAAAGACAAAAAAAAAAAAAAAAAACAATAAAAGACAAATAATCCAATTAAAACTGGGCAAAAGTTTTTAAATAAACATTTTTTCAAAGAAGATATACAAATGGTCAGCTAGCACATAAACAGTTGCTTAATGTCATTAGCTGTTAAAGAAATGCAAACCAAAACTTTAAGATAACACTTCATATCCACTAGGATGACTATAATCCAAATAATAGACAAATAGGCAAAGCTTTGGTAAGGATATGGAAAAACTGGAATCTTCATAGGTTACTGGTTAAAATGTAAAATGGTTCAGCCACACTGGAAGACAATCTAGCAGTTCCTCAACAAATAAAACAGAAAGTTACCATATGACCCATCAATTCCACTTTTAGGCATATACCTCTGAGAATTGAAAGCATATGCACAAAAATTCATTTATGAATGTATGTAAAAGCACTTCAAAATAGCTAAAAAGTAGAATCAACCCAACTATCCATCAAGAAGTGAATGGATACACACAATGCAGTCTATCTATACACTGGAATATTATTTAACCATAAAAATGAGGTATTGACACTACAACGTAGATAAGCCTTGAAAACATGCTGAGAGAAGCCAGTCCCAAAAGGCCACATATTGTATGATTCCATTTACATGAAATATCCAGATTAGGTAAATTTACCGAGACAAAAATTAGTAAAGAGGTCACCAGAAGCTGATGGGGAAAGGAATAAATGGGGAGTGATTGCTAATGGATATGGAGTTTTTCTGTTGGGTGATTAAAATGTTATTGAACTAGATAGTGGTAATAGCCATACGACTTTTTATATATATACTAAAAATCACTGTCTTGTACACTTTGAAAAGGTGAATTTTATGGTATGTGAATTATATCTAAAAACACAAACACTAAGTATACACATATTGGGAAAGAATTAGTGTCTTTTATTTTGGTAGTCATTTTATTCTTCTAATCATCTTGAGGAAATAATCGCAGGGGATTCAGATAACGGAGAAGGCAATGGCACCCCACTCCAGTACTCTTGCCTGGAAAATCCTGTGGACAGAGGAGCCTGGTAGGCTGCAGTCCATGGGGTCGCTAAGAGTTGGACACAACTGAGAGACTTCACTTTCACTTTTCACTTTCATACATTGGAGAAGGAAATGGCAACCCATTCCAGTGTTCTTGCCTGGAGAATCACAGGGACGGGGGAGCCTGGTGGGCTGCCGTCTATGGGGTCTCACAGAGTCGGACATGACTGAAGTGACTTAGCAGCAGCAGCAGCAGATAAATTAAAGACTTACACTTTTTTTTTTAAAGTATACTTTAATTTTATTAGTATGAAATATCTTGAATTTATTGTATTTGTGACCCAAGTACATTATTTTTAAACATGAAAAGGTTTTAAGCAGAATCATACAATCATTTACTAAAAGTGCTAGTCTTAAGTAAGACTTACACATAATTTAATTAAATTTTATCCCATTTTATATTTTTCAGTGATGTTTTTCCTGTTTCCTATGTGTTTTCCCCTTTCTTTCCAAACTGTAGTTTTCTTTTCTTTTTCAACTTGAATGTTATTTGAGAATACAAGGCTCACATTAGCTTTAACTGCCAGTGGTGTAGACCTGCTGGCACCATTAACAAAAAGAGGTGGATTCTAACACTCAGGGAAGATGTTCTTATTTGCCTGGTTCACAAAAAGTCAAGAGCAAGCCCTATTATTAGAGTTAGTGAGCCCAGATTCACCATGTGATTAATCACTGAAGCAGAGTCAAGAATTCGGCCTGGATTGCACCTAGTATGTGGGTCAAAGAGCTTTTCCAGAGCTTGTTTAGGGCTTCAGGCTTGTAATTTTCCTCTTCTACAATAAACTTTCTTCCAACATGCAGTAAAAACTGAAGTTTGGGTAACACTTCCTGTTGGAAGCAAGCTGGCTGCCAAATATTAAGCCAGAGAAATGGCAAGAGGAGCTGGGTTTATTCTTCAAGGACACACGTCATTCTTTAAAATATCTCAAAATGAGATAATGAAGGATAAGCTGCTCATTATCATTTCGATCCTTGCTCCCTTACAATTCTATCTTCCCCTCTTTTGGGAGGGAGGGAGGGAGGGAGGGACAGAGACTGAGAGAGAGAAAGGGAGAGGGAAGTAAAGTGGTATTGTAAGGTCATGGTTTAAAAATATCCTGCCTTTTCCCAAGGTCTTTAAAAATATCTGCGATCAACTAAGCAACCAATTACTGTACATCCCAAATGCATGTTTTCACAGATATTTTTAGGGGCAAGATTCAGTGACTACACATCCTGTCCACTCAGAACAACAGACAGCATGGAGGACAGCTAATGAGTAGGTAGCCAAATGACAATGTCTCCTGACTTTGGACTTTGCTTCTGAGGCCCGAGTGGCTGCCTGGCCGTCTCCACTCTGGCGTCAAACAGTCCCCTTGCAGTATGCAGACAATTTAAATTATTACAAGGCGATGTTACAAGTATGAACCCTGGCACAAAATAAAGTAATTATATTCAATTAGCAGTCCACAAAGTGATGGCCCAATCCTGAGAGCTTCAGATGTTGCCTTTTGTTGACTTACAGAAGCCAGGTAATGAGTGAAACTTCAAAGTGTAAGGGACTAAACTGCTGCTTAATTAGTGGAAACTAGATCAGAAAACATGGCAAAAGAGAAAAAAATATATATACTCACCATTTTCTTTTGTTGTAGGGATTCAGATAATATGCTCCACTTCCCACATAACAACAATGGGATACCTAAATGCAGAAATGTTCTTCTGAGAGAAAACCCACTGGAATGATGTTGTTAGAGATAGTTTTTTGGGGGGAGAGGGAATTTATTTAATGTCATATCTGCACCCTTAAGGGTTTATCTTCTCTTCTTCTCAACAACAAAGCAACAACTTTTCTTGTTTGAAGTTTAAAAAATAAATTTAAATAGAATTATATTATCTTAGAAAAAAAATTCCTATATCCCACTACTTGCTCCTCTGAAAAACAATTTAGGAATCAGAACCAGAGAAATTCTGAAAAATGACAAAATATAGGGGAAACTAGGATAGCTAGTTACTAAAACATTATATTTTTATTTTTTAAAATGTATGTATCTTAATGTAATTTATTAAGAAAAAAATTAAATGAAACAAAGTAGCATTGACTCCTTGTGGAGTAGAGATGGTTAGTCAATAAATTGATTGAGGAAAATATTATATTCAATAATATTTCACTCATTATTCCAAAATACATTTCAGGTAGATTAGAGAGTTAAACAAGAAAAGTAAAACTCACAATTAGAAGAAGAAGATGAGCTTTTAAAAAACATCTAGAAATCAACCATTCTAAGATTGACACCAAATCCAGACCATAGAAGAAAACAGATAATTCATCTGTAAACATCATAGCAAACATAGTAAACATCATAGTAAACATGACCTATCTTAAGATGAGAAAGTATGTATAATAAGGATAATAAAAATTTTAAAAGATAAGAAGCTTAAATAATCCTATTTACCATACATGTTACATACAGAGGGCTAATTTCTTTAATGCTATAAAAAACAATAACAAATTAATAAAAATAACCAAACCCTAAATAGAACAAAATTGAGCAAAAATATAAACAGCAGGAAAAAAAAATAAAAGTTCTTCAACATTTAAAATGAGTCACACTCATTTATAATCAAACAAACAAAATGAAAATTATATACTGTTTTTTACTCATTAGATCTGCAAATATCAAAAAGTTTAGAACAGTTTGTGAGTGAGAGTAAAGCATTACAGGTAACTCACACACAATTAGTGGAACTGGTTGGATTGCTGCAGAAGGCCATTTGGCCAAAATGTAAAATGCATATATCTTTTGACTTCCAGGAATTTCCCCACGTAAACACAGGACATGTGCAAAGATATTCATTGTGGTTTTATTTATAACAATGTTAGAAAAACAATGTAGATGTCTAACAATAGGAGAATGATTAAATAGGCCATATCAGTTCAGTTCAGTTCAGGTGCTCAGTCGTGTCTGACTCTTTGCAACCCCATGGACTGTAGCATGCCAGGCTTCCCTGTCCATCACCAACTCCTGGAGCTTACTCAAACTCATGTTCACTGAGTCGGTGATGCCATCCAACCATCTCATCCTCTGTCGTCCCCTTCTCCTCCCACCTTCAGTCTTTTCCAACATCAGGGTCTTTTCAGATGAGTCAGTTCTTTGCATCAAATGGCCAAAGTATTGGAGTTTCAGCTTCAGCATCAGTCCTTCCAGTGAATATTCAGGACTGATTTCCTTTAGGATGGACTGGTTGGATCTCCTTGCAGTCCAAGGAGTCAAGAGTCTTCTTCAACACCACAGTTCAAAAACATCAATTCTTCGGCGCTCACATTTCTCTGTAGTCCAACTCTCACATCCACGCATGACTACTGGAAAAACCATAGCCTTGACTAGATGGACCTTTATTGGCAAAGTAATGTCTCTGCTTTTTAATATGTTGTCTAGTTTGGTCATAACTTTCCTTCCAAGGAGTAAGCGTCTTTTAATTTCATGACTGCAGTCACCATCTGCAGTGATTTTGGACCATATGCAGCTAGTTATGCTCTGTATGTACTGAATTGAAGCTACATGGTGTATAGTCACCCCTCCTGTCTATGGAGAATTTGTTTCAGGACCATCCTTCCCACAACACCCACAGATACCAAAATCCGCAATGCTCAAGTTCCTCATATATAACTGTATATGGGAAACATGGGCATCTGGAAAGCCAACTGCAGTGTGAAGTAAAAAAAAAACATAATGCTTTTTGATAGTATATTTAAAAGGCTACCATTTATGTACAAAGCAGTAATACACACATGTACATATTTTTGTCTGTCTATGGAAGAATATCTGGTAAACTGATGGTACTGGGAAAGAAGGAAGGGTAGGAGAGAATCCTTCCTCTATTAACATTTTTAATATTGTATCAAGCTTATACATTTCATTTTCACATATACATCAATTGTATGTATATGGCAACATTTAGTATTTAATATGCACAGACAATCTCATCATAAATTTGTGATTTGTAATTTATATCTTTCCAATGTCTTGAGCCAGTTTTAGCAATTGCACTATGATTTTACACCTCCAAAATCCATAGATATGAAAATCTGAATGAAATCTAGTCTTTGAAAACTAGAAGCAATGAGTGAATTGCTGATTGGATGAGACACTTATATCCTTAATTAGAAGATANTAATAAAAATAACCAAACCCTAAATAGAACAAAATTGAGCAAAAATATAAACAGCAGGAAAAAAAAATAAAAGTTCTTCAACATTTAAAATGAGTCACACTCATTTATAATCAAACAAACAAAATGAAAATTATATACTGTTTTTTACTCATTAGATCTGCAAATATCAAAAAGTTTAGAACAGTTTGTGAGTGAGAGTAAAGCATTACAGGTAACTCACACACAATTAGTGGAACTGGTTGGATTGCTGCAGAAGGCCATTTGGCCAAAATGTAAAATGCATATATCTTTTGACTTCCAGGAATTTCCCCACGTAAACACAGGACATGTGCAAAGATATTCATTGTGGTTTTATTTATAACAATGTTAGAAAAACAATGTAGATGTCTAACAATAGGAGAATGATTAAATAGGCCATATCAGTTCAGTTCAGTTCAGGTGCTCAGTCGTGTCTGACTCTTTGCAACCCCATGGACTGTAGCATGCCAGGCTTCCCTGTCCATCACCAACTCCTGGAGCTTACTCAAACTCATGTTCACTGAGTCGGTGATGCCATCCAACCATCTCATCCTCTGTCGTCCCCTTCTCCTCCCACCTTCAGTCTTTTCCAACATCAGGGTCTTTTCAGATGAGTCAGTTCTTTGCATCAAATGGCCAAAGTATTGGAGTTTCAGCTTCAGCATCAGTCCTTCCAGTGAATATTCAGGACTGATTTCCTTTAGGATGGACTGGTTGGATCTCCTTGCAGTCCAAGGAGTCAAGAGTCTTCTTCAACACCACAGTTCAAAAACATCAATTCTTCGGCGCTCACATTTCTCTGTAGTCCAACTCTCACATCCACGCATGACTACTGGAAAAACCATAGCCTTGACTAGATGGACCTTTATTGGCAAAGTAATGTCTCTGCTTTTTAATATGTTGTCTAGTTTGGTCATAACTTTCCTTCCAAGGAGTAAGCGTCTTTTAATTTCATGACTGCAGTCACCATCTGCAGTGATTTTGGACCATATGCAGCTAGTTATGCTCTGTATGTACTGAATTGAAGCTACATGGTGTATAGTCACCCCTCCTGTCTATGGAGAATTTGTTTCAGGACCATCCTTCCCACAACACCCACAGATACCAAAATCCGCAATGCTCAAGTTCCTCATATATAACTGTATATGGGAAACATGGGCATCTGGAAAGCCAACTGCAGTGTGAAGTAAAAAAAAAACATAATGCTTTTTGATAGTATATTTAAAAGGCTACCATTTATGTACAAAGCAGTAATACACACATGTACATATTTTTGTCTGTCTATGGAAGAATATCTGGTAAACTGATGGTACTGGGAAAGAAGGAAGGGTAGGAGAGAATCCTTCCTCTATTAACATTTTTAATATTGTATCAAGCTTATACATTTCATTTTCACATATACATCAATTGTATGTATATGGCAACATTTAGTATTTAATATGCACAGACAATCTCATCATAAATTTGTGATTTGTAATTTATATCTTTCCAATGTCTTGAGCCAGTTTTAGCAATTGCACTATGATTTTACACCTCCAAAATCCATAGATATGAAAATCTGAATGAAATCTAGTCTTTGAAAACTAGAAGCAATGAGTGAATTGCTGATTGGATGAGACACTTATATCCTTAATTAGAAGATAATGATTCAAATAAATTAGCAGATTATTTATTATCAGCATAGTCTTTCTTCCAACCTGCCTTTCCAACCTTTTCTGCATATTGGAGGGACAAAAAAGATAGCTAGCAAGAGAATTAAAGCCATTTCTTTTATAAAGTGGACATTGCTATAAAATCCAGAACACAGTACATGTTACATGAATAACAGTTGAAAAACAATCTAAATATTCAGATCATGGCCTCCTTTTACTTGTTTAAAATGGTTATATGTCAACACTAGAACTTTAAGTTTTTAGTTTTCTGCGTTGAAAGAGGCACTATTAAACCTAATCTTATATGCCTCATCAAATGTGAGTCACTCAGTTGTGTCTGACTCTTTGCAACCCCATGGGCTCTAGTCTGCCCACGAAATTCTCCAGGCAAGAATACTGGAGGGGGTAGCCATCCCCTTCTCTGGAGGATCTTCCCAACTCAGGGACAGAACCCGGGTCTCCTGTATTGCAGGTGGACTCTTTACCGAGTCCTATATATGGCTATATATGGCCTATATGGCAGAAAGTGAAGAGGAACTAAAGAGCCTCTTGATGAAAGTGAAAGAGGAGAGTGAAAAAGTTGGCTTAAAGCTCAACATTCGGAAAACGAAGATCATGGCATCTTCATGGGAAATAGACGGGGAAACTGGAAACAGTGCCAGACTTTATTTTTCTGGGCTCCAAAATCACTGTAGATGGTGACTGCAGCCATGAAATCAAAAGACGCTTACTCCTTGGAAGAAAAGTTATGACCAAACTAGATAGCATATTCAAAAGCAGAGACATTACTTTGCCGACTAAGGTCCATCTAGTCAAGGCTATGGTTTTTCCAGTAGTCATGTATGGATGTGAGAGTTGGACTATCAAGAAGGCTGAGTGCCAAAGAATTGATGCTTTTGAACTGTGGTGTTGGAGAAGACTCTTGAGAGTCCCTTGGACTGCAAGGAGATCCAACCAGTCCATTCTGAAGGAGATCGGCCCTGAAATTTATTTGGAAGGAATGATGCTAAAGCTGAAACTCCAGTACCTTGGCCACCTCATGCGAAGAGTTGACTCATTGGAAAATTCTCTGATGCTGGGAGGGATTGGGGGCAGGAGGAGAAGGGGACGACAGAGGATGTGATGGCTGGATGGCATCACTGACTCGATGGGCGTGAGTCTGAGTGAACTCCAGGAGTNAGTAGTCATGTATGGATGTGAGAGTTGGACTATCAAGAAGGCTGAGTGCCAAAGAATTGATGCTTTTGAACTGTGGTGTTGGAGAAGACTCTTGAGAGTCCCTTGGACTGCAAGGAGATCCAACCAGTCCATTCTGAAGGAGATCGGCCCTGAAATTTATTTGGAAGGAATGATGCTAAAGCTGAAACTCCAGTACCTTGGCCACCTCATGCGAAGAGTTGACTCATTGGAAAATTCTCTGATGCTGGGAGGGATTGGGGGCAGGAGGAGAAGGGGACGACAGAGGATGTGATGGCTGGATGGCATCACTGACTCGATGGGCGTGAGTCTGAGTGAACTCCAGGAGTTGGTGATGGACAGGGAGGCCTGTCATGCTGCGATTCATGGGGTCACAAAGAGTCAGACACGACTGAGTGACTGAACTGAACTGATGGCCTATATATACATAAGTCCTATATATGGCTATATATGTATATATATCTATATGCCTATATATGGCTCATAGGTTAATATAAATGGTTTTTAATAGTTTAATCTTCTGCATGTTATCTTGATTTGTAAAGTCACTTTTCTAGTTACTGATAAAAATATCAATTATCATTTAAACAAATATGATATGTATCTATTTAACTGAGTATTTAATATTTTATGTAGCTTCTTATTTTCTCAACATGCCAAGTGGGAGAAAAAAACATTCCCTAACTGAAAGAGTTATATCCCATTTTATTCTCCATCCACATTCTCTTTCTGAAAACTTGGGTAAATTGAGCAGTCAGGTGATGACAAAAGATGATGACAAAAGATATCAATTAAAGAGCTTCTAAACCTCTCTCCTTCTCCAGCTTCACCATTAGAAGGAAGAACATTGAATTCAGATCATTGCTTCTTCTGGTACGTCTTGAGATCTTTACTTATTCCCTCACTCCTCCATTAAAATATTTTCTATTTACTTTGAAGAATAATGATCCTCACAAACCCTTTGATCAAGAAATCCCAGATTTAGAAATCTACCATATCATAAGCAACAGTGCAAGACATTCATGTATTAAAATCATCATTTGAACATTATTAACAGGCAGCAAAACCTGGAAACAACCTATATGCCCAAGATTGGGAGCTGGGGGGAGTGGTGTTATATTTGTATGATGGATCTAGTAAAATGATGCCAGGTTGATTTATATCTACAGACCCAGAGTTCACAATGTGTTGTTATAAAAGGGACATAGTATTGGGTTGGCCAATAAGTTCATTTGGGTTTTTCCATAACATTTTTTGAACGAACTTTTTGACCAACCCAGCAATTTAATTCTTAGAAAAACAAACCTCAACCAAAAGCTATTCTGTGAAATATGTGTGAGGATACATTTATGTGACCAAGGGAAAGGTGGAAGAGCCTGCACCAAGCCACTACCACCTGTCACTTGAGGTGGGGGAGCACTCAGTTAGTTTACCTCCATCTTCAGGGCCTTGTTGTTGTAGTTGTTCAGTTGCTAAGTCATGTCTGACTGTTTGGAATCCCATGAAGTACAGCGCGCCAGGCTTCCTTGTCCTTCACTGTCTCCTAGAGTTTAGTTTGAGTCAGTGATGCCATCCATCTCATCCTCTGTTGCCCCCTTCTCTTGCCCTTAGTCCCAGCATGAGGGTCTTCTCCAATGAGGTGGCTTTTCGCAGCAGCTGGCCAAAGGATAGGAGCTTCAGCATCAGTCCTTCCAATGAATATTCAGGGCCCAGTGATCTAAATTCAAAATGATCTTAACAGTGAAGAAAGAGATTGGAATAGAAATCCATTCTAGAATCCTAGCCCTTGGGTGATTCAGGGTCAGTGTCTTTCTGGCTCTGGTCTGTGATTTATTTGGCTGCTTCCTATTTGAAGCCTTTGAACACTACCTTTGTTCTCTTTCTGCTTTCTTTATACTGGCAAAAGATCTATTGCCATTCTTTATGTCATATTCACCTGCCTGGGGTGACTTCCTGCCTGATTAATCACCTGAACTGGAAAATTTTGGAGAGTGAAAGGAGGTACTATTGATAGTCACTCCAGGACAATAGACATAAGCCAGACTGGTCCCAGACCAGCTGGCATCCTTGGCTACCCTTCACAAGTCACAACATTCAGAGGAAGAGAGAGATGGCATTTTCTCCTGGCTTTCCCATGAAAGGAATACCATTATTTCTTTAAGAAGCCTTCAATAGAGTTCTCAAGATTTCCTGGCATGAACTGGATACTTTTGCCATCGCTGACCCAAATCCGGTGACTGAGGGGATGCCAAATGCTGATTGTGTTTTTGAACTTCTCAGTAATTGGATGGAGAGATGAATTGCCTTAGACCAGTAGTTCTGAAATAACTTAAGGCCAGTTGTGCAACTGAGTTGCCATTTCCTTCTCCAGGGGATCTTCCCAACCCAAGGATCAGTCTCCTATCTCCTGCATTTCCTGCATTGCAGGCAGACTCTGTTTACTACTGAGGCACCGTGCTTGCATGCTCAGTCGCTTAGTTGTGTCCAGCTTTTTATGATCCCATGATCTGTAGCCTGTGAGGTTCCTCTGTCCATGGAAGTTTCCAGGCAAGAATGATAGAGTGGGTTTGCTATTTTCTACTCTTGGGGATTTTCCAAAATCAGGGCTCAAACCCATGTCTCTTGTGACTTCTGCATTGCAGGTGAATTCTTTTACTGCTGAGACACTGAGGGAAACTAATTACTCATATAGTAAATATGAATTCATACAATCCAGATAAACAAACTTTTTAGAATCCTCAGTAACTCTAAGAGTTGTCAAAGTTTCCTGGGACCCAAAATTTGGAAACCTTACCTTAGGGTTTATGCAACTGGGCAGTTGAGCTGTGTGAAGGAATATTATATAACTAAAATTAATTTTTCATCAGAAAAGCCTTAGAAAAAACAGGTGTTGGATAAGCAGTCAACATCAATCACTGAAGGAAGAAATGGAAGGTCCAAGGGGTCTAATTTATCAGCATTTCTTTCTTGTTAAATTGTCCCAAAGGGGCATGTGCTATGTTTGTAATTTTAGAAAATTTATTTAATTCAAATAACTGAAATTAATGTTTACTACTAATGTTTACTAATGTTTTAAATCATCAGAGCGAAATTCATTTAAACGTAGTCTTCAATCAAAAGATTATTTAGTGCCTATTATGTACCAGCTTCTCTGCTAATTACTTGGAGGCTGTAGTGACCATAAAAAACAAAGCCACTGACCTCACAGAGCTCAAAATCTTTTCGAGAAGGCAATTATTAAGTTGGAGATTACCTAGAGAGTACTGAGTGTTCTACTGGGAGTGTTCCAGGGTGCTGCATAACTATGTATTCTCTGCAACTCCAGTATTTCATACTCATTTTATTGGCCTCATTACATTGAAAAATGAATATTTGTCTATGTACTAGTTTTCCTCCTTGGACTATAAACTCCCTGATTTCCAGCATCTTATTTATTTGTGTGATCCTAGAACCTACCATATTTTAAGTTCATAGTAGGCACCCAACAAGTATTCTTTGAATGGTTGATTTATTATAACTAGTCTCTAATTAGGTAAGACGTTTTCAAATCCCTCTTCTGTAACTCTCAATGATATATTATTTTATGGTAAAAATATTAATTCTGTGATTTACTCTAGTCAATATAATTTCTTGGAATTAAAAATAATGCAGTTTCTTCACTCCTTCATTCAACAAATATTTGTTCAATTATGATATATGAAAATATTGCATTTGGGAACTTCCCTGGGAGTCTAGTGGTTAAGACTTCACCTCCCATTGCAAGGAATATGGATTCAGCCCTGGTTGGGGAGCCACCATCCCACATGCCTCAGCCAAAAATGCAAAACATAAAACAGAAGCAATATTGTAACAGATTCAATAAAAACTTTACAAATGGTCCATGTAAAAAAATCTTTTTAAAAATACTGTGTTCTGTATCCTGCAGAAAGGACAGGAAAAAAGTTAGACATTTAAGCCCACATTCAGGATTTTGATTCTAGTGAGAAACATTAGACAATGTCATAATAAAAGATTGAAATGAACATTCTGTGTGTATGTGTTGATACTGCTGCAAGTTCTGCATTCATCCAAACAAGAAAAAATGACTTGATTGGAAGAAATGGGAGAGTGACTCATTCACTAAGTAATGTGGCTATGCCTCCCTTTCAGTCCTTTCTAATGACCATCAGGCTTGGCAGATGAGTCACCAGATTGTGGAAGGAACACTTTGTGTTAGATCTCTCACATAAAGTTTGAAGATTTCATGTGGGTTAGTGTTTGAGACCACTTGGATCCAAAGGTTCTGATGTAGAAAGACTTCAGACAAGGATGTTGGTTTGTGTACCCAAGTGGACTAGACAGTAGACCCAGGGCTTGGAAACTTGACCAAGGATGAGTCATAACCAAGCTGGTAATAAGAGAATGAAATAACACTCAGAGCCACCCTCCTTTAAAAGACCAGGCAGGTCTCTGCAGGGACCTGGCCTGAAACAATAACAATAAGCAGAGGAAAGAAGTCCCCACAAGCTCAGCAGTGGCCTTGTATACCAACAACTGATGGCAGGACAAACTGAGATGCCAATGTTATTCAGGCAGGACCTTCAGAGGCTCAGAGCTCAGAAAAGTTTAAAAAACTCTCACCCACTTCCCCTTAGATACATCATGTACGTGTGTGTTAGTCACTCAGTCATGTCTAACTCTTTGCAATCACATGGACTACAGCCTTCCAGGCTCCTCTCTCCATGGACATTTCCAGGCAAGAATGCTGGAGTGGATTAGCCACTCCCTTCTGCAGGGCATCCTCCTGACCCAGGTATCAAACCTGGGTCTCCTGCATGCTGGTGGGTTCTTTACAGAGTGAGCCACCAGGTTAGCCTGAGATACATCATCAGTTCAGTTCAGTTCAGTCGCTCAGTCATGTCTGACTCTTTGCTACCCCGTGAATCGCAGCACGCCAGGCCTCCCTGTCCATCACCAACTCCCGGAGTTTACTCAGACTCACGTCCATCGAGTCAGTGATGCCATCCAGCCATCTCATCCTCTGTCGTCCCCTTCTCCTCCTGCCCCCAATCCCTCCCAGCATCAAAGTCTTTTCCAATGAGCCAACTCTTCACATGAGCTGGCCAAAGTATTTCAGCTTTAGCATCATTCCTTCCAAAGAAATCCCAGGGTTGATCTCCTTCAGAATGGACTGGTTGGATCTCCTTGCAGTCCAAGGGACTCTCAAGAGTCTTCTCCAACACCACAGTTCAAAAGCATCAATTCTTCGGCGCTCAGCCTTCTTCACAGTCCAACTCTCACATCCATACATGACCACTGGAAAAACCATAGCCTTGACTAGATGGACCTTTGTTGGCAAAGTAATGTCTCTGTTTTTGAATATGCTGTCTAGGTTGGTCATAACTTTTCTCCCAAGGAATAAGCGTCTTTTAATTTCATGGCTGCAATCACCATCTGCAGTGATTTTGGAGCCCCCCAAAATAAAGTCTGACACTGTTTCCACTGTTTCTCCATCTATTTCCATCATAGTCAGCTTAACATTAACCATAAAATGTAAAACTTCTATCCGTGCCAATATTAAAATGTCTTTTTAAAATACTTTCAGATTAAAAAAAAAAGGTGATTTTGATGGATTTATTTTGCTTGTGATCTAAGCCTTTACTTGCTTACTGTATGTAAAGGTAAGCACCAGCTCTTACCCTCTTGGAAAGGGAAAACTGGAGACCTATAATCTGAACTCATTTTCATGGATGATATAGGTTAACAAATAACTATGGCTCAGATCATGAACCCCGTATTGCCAAATTCAGATTTAAACTGAAGAAAGTAGGGAAAACCACCAGACCATTCAGGTATGAACTAAATCAAATCCCTTACAATTATACAATCAGTTCAGTTCAGTCACTGCATTATGACTGACTCTTTCTGACCCCATGAACAGCAGAATACCAGGCCTCCCTGTCCATCACCAACTCCTGGAGTCTACCCAAACTCATGTAGAATGAGTCTGTGATGCCATTCAACCATCTCATCCTGTCGTCCCCTTCTCCTCCTGCTCTCAATCTTTCCAAACGTCAGTGTCTTTTTAAATGAATCAGCTCTTTGCATCAGGTGGCCAAAGTATTCGAGTTTCAGCTTCAACATCAGTCCTTCCAATAAACATCCAGGACAGATCTCCTTTAGGATGGACTTGTTGGATCTCCTTGAAGTTCAAGGGACTCTCAACAGTCTTCTCCAAAACCACAGTTCAAAAGCATCATTTCTTTGGTGCTCAGCTTTATTTTCAGTCTAACTCTCACATTCATACATGACTAATGGAAAAACCATAGCCTTGACTAGGCGGACCTTTGTTGACAAAGTAATATCTCTGATTTTTAATATGCTTTCTAAAGAAAGTGAAGTCGTTCAGTCATGTCTGACTCTTTGCTATCCCATGGACAGTAGCCTACCAGGCTCCTGCGTCCATTGGATTCTCCAGGTGAGAATACTGGAGTGGGTTGCCGTTTCCTTCTCCAGGGGATCTTTTGACCCAGGGACCGAACCTGGGTCCCCCACATTGCAGGCAGATGCTTTAACCTTCCTTCCAAGGAGTAAGCACCTTTTATTTCAAGGCTGCAGTCAGTATTTGCAGTGATTTTGGAGCCCCCCAAAATAAAGTCTACCATTGTTTCCACTGTTTCCCCATCTATTCGCCATGAAGTGATGGTACTGGATGCCATGAGCTTAGTTTTCTTAGTAAAGCCATGAGCTTTACGCCAACTATTTCACTTTCCTTTCACTTTCATCAAGAGACTCTTTAGTTCTTCACTTTCTGCCATAAAGGTGGTGTTATTTGCATATCTGAGGTTATTGATATTTCTCCTGGCAATCTTGATTCCAGTTTGTTCTTCAGCCAGCCCAGCATTTCTCATGATGTACTCTTCATATGAGTTGAATAAACAGGGTGACAATATACAGCCTTGTCGAACTCCTTGTCCTGTTTGGAACCAGTCAGTTGTTATGTCTTGTTCTAACTGTTGTTTCCTGACCTGCATACAGATTTCTTAAGAGGCAGATCAGGTGGCCCGGTATTGCCATCTCTTGAAGAATTTTTCACAGTTTATTGTGATCCACACAGTCAAAGACTTTGACATAGTAAATAAAACAAAAATAGATATTTTACTGGAACTCTCTTGCTTTTTGATGATCCATCAAATGTTGGCAATTTGATCTCTGGTTCCTCTGCCTTTTCTAAAACCAGCTTGAACATCTGGAAGTTCATGGTTCACATATTGCTGAAGCCTAGGCTTGGAGAATTTTAAGCATTACTTTACTAGCATGTGAGATGAGTGCAACTGTGCAGTAGTTTGAGCATTCTTTGGCATGGCCTTTCTTTGGGACTGGAATGAAAATTGACCCTTTCAAGTCCTGTGGCCACTGCTGAGTTTTCAAAATTTGCTGACATATTGAATGCAGCCCTTTCACGGCATCATCTTTTAGGATTCGAAATAGCTCAACTGGAATTCCATCACCTCCACTAGCTTTGTTTGTAGTGATGCTTCCTAAGGCCCACTTGACTTCACATTCCAGGATGTCTGGCTCTAGGTGAGGGATCACACCATCGTGATTATCTGGGTTGTGAAGATCTTTTTTGTACAGTTCTTTTGTGTATTCTTGCCACCTCTTCTTAATATCTTCTGTTTCTGTTAGGTCCATACCATCTCTGTTCTTTTTGTGCCCATCTTTGAATGAAATGTTCCCTTGGTATCTCTAATTTTCTTGAAGAGATCTCTAGTCTTTCCCATTCTATTGTTTTCCTCTATTTCTTTGCACTGATCGCTGAAGAAGGCTTTCTTATCTCTTCTTGCTATTCTTTTAAACTCTGCATTCAGATGCTTATATTTTTCCTTTTTTCCTTTGCTTTTCACTTCTCTTCTTTTCACAAGTACCTGTCTCCTGAGAAGTCTGTATGCAGGTCCAGAAGCAACAGTTAGAATTGGGCATGGGACAAACCAAGGACTGGTTCCAAATTGGGAGAGTAGTATGTCAAGGTTGTATATTGTCACCCTGCTTATTTAACTTATATGCAGAGTACATTATGAGAAACGCTGGGCTGGAAGAAGCACAAGCTGGAATCAAGATTTCCGGGAGAAATATCAATAATCTCAGATATACAAATGACACGACCCTTATGGTAGACAGCAAAGAAGAACTAAAGAGCCTCTTGTGGAAAGTGAAAGAGAAGACTGAAAAAGTTGGCTTAAAACTCAACATTCAGAAAAGTAAGATTATGGCATCTGGTCCCATCTTTCATGCAAATAGATGCAGAAACAATGGAAATAGTGAGAGACTTCATTTTGGGGGGCTCCAAAATCACTGCAGATGGTGACTGCAGCCATGAAATTAAAGGATGCTTGCTCCTTGGAAGAAAAACTATGACCAACCTAAACAACATATTAAAAAGCAGAGACACTACTTTGCCAAAAAAAGTCCATCTAAGTCAAAGCTATAGTTTTTTCAGTAGTCATGTATGGATGTGAAAATTGGACCAAAAAGAAAGCTGAGCACTGAAGAATGTATGCTTTTGAACTGTGGTGTTGAAGAAAACCCTTGAAAGTTCCTTGGACTGCAAGGAGATCCAACCAGTCCACCTTAAAGCAAATCAGTACTGAATATTCATTGGAAGGACTGATGCTGAAGCTGAAACACCAATACTTCGGCCACCTGATGTGAAGAACTTACTGACTGGAAAAGGTCCTGATGCTGGAAAAAATTGAAGGCAGAAGGAGAAGGGAGTGACAGAGGATGAGATGGTAGGATGGTATCCAGTTGGTGGACATGAGGTTGAGTAAGCTCCAAGAGTTGGTGATGGACAGGGAAGCGTGCTGTGCTGCAGTTCATGGGGTTGCAAAAAGTTGGCCACAACTGAGCAACTGAGCTGAACTGAAGAATATGATTCTAGAAATAAAGCTGTCTTTGCAACCCCATGGACTGCAGCCTGCCAGGCTCTTCTGTTCATGAGGATTATCCAAGAAATAGTGGAGTGGTTTGCCCTCCTCTAGGGGATCTTCCCAACCCAGAGGTTGAACCCAGGTCTCCTGCACTGCAGGCAGATTGCTTACTGTCTGAGTCACCAGGGAAGCCCAAGAATACTGGAGTGGGCCGTTGTCCTTTCTCCAGGGGATCTTCCCTGTCCAGGGATTGAATCAATGTCTTCTGCATTGCAGGCAGATTCTTTACCAGATGAGCTTGACCTTCCCTGGTGGCTCTGTCGGTAAAACTAGCATATGACCCAGCATATACCATGAGAAAACCACAACTCTAAAAGACACATATATTCCAGTGTCCATTGCAGCACTATTTTCAATAGTCAGGAAATGGAAGAAACCTAGATGTCCACTGACAGATGAATGGATAAAGAAATTGTGGTACATATATACAATGGAATATTACTCAGTCACAGAAAGGAATGAATTCAAACAAATTTGAATCAGTTTTAGTGAGGTGGATGAGTGTCGAGCCTGTTTTACAGAGTGAAGTAAGTCAGAAAGAGAAAAACAAATACTGTATGTTAACACATATATATGGAATCTAGAAATATAGTACTGATGAACTGACTTGCAGGGAAGCAGTAGAAACACAGGCATAGAGAACAGACTTATGGACACAACGGGGGAAGAAGAGAATGGGACGAATTGAGATAGTAGCATGGAAACATACCTTACCCTGTATAAAATAGGTAAATGGTGGGAATTTGCTATATGATGCAGGAAGCTCAACTCAGTATTCGGTGACAACCTAGAGGGTTAGGAAGGGGTAGCAGATTGAAGGGAGGGTCAAAAGGGAGTGGACATATATATACAATTCATGTTGATGTATAGAAGAAACCAACACGACATTGTAAAGCAATTATCCTCCCATTAAATATAAATAAATTTAAAACCATAAAATATGATTCTTGATTTTGTGCTAACCTAGACTGGCTTTGTATTTCTAGAACATAATTATAATTTAATTTGAGAAATAAACAGTATCATCTTATTCTTCCCCTGAGGGGTGTGAAAGAATTCATATTTATTACAGCTAAAACAAAAGGGGGAAAGTGCCAAGAAGCATATGAGAGGTTTCAGTACATAATTACCAGAAACGAGAAAAGAAAGGCAATTTACATGAGGAACCTAAAAGGATTTTTGGAGGAGTTTGTATGTAGGCTCCTAGTGTGATGGAAGGGCAGGGATAACAGATTTAGAGAACAGCTTCTGACTCTAGGGCTGTGAGAGAACCTGAGGGAGGAACTAACCTGGAGCAGCTGCCCTCCACCCCAAGCTGGGATCCAGGCTTCTCTGCAGAGAATGTGGCTCTGCCCACTGGACAATGAAGTTTATGCAGCAGACAGGAGCTGTACTGAAGGAAACCACGCACATAGTAGGTACCAGAGAGACTTACAAAGAAGCTGACCACTGGGATGCTGATGAGACTCAGTGGGAAGATGCCCATGGTTGTACTGGCAAAAATCTTTGGAAGGGTATGTGTCACTGAATCCCTTAATTCAATATCGGAGGAGCCTCCTTCCCACTAGCTGGGATGCTGCCTGCTGACAAGGAAGCCTTGGTATCTGAGCCGCTGCAGTAAGAGATAAACACCAAAGAAAGTAGACAAATCCCTTTCCTCTTGTAGTATATCCTCCACCACTTCCACCCCAGCATATTCTACTGACAAGGCATTGTACTGGTTGTCAAAAGGGAAGCATGTCACAGGGCAAAGAAAAGCCAAAATGGCTGCACAATGGCTATGTATGTGTATATATACATGTATATATATATATCAAAATGATTGAAGAATCTCTAATGTTCTACCTGTAATCAGGCTTTGAAGTATCAGAATAAAAGTTATCTGAGGTGAGCAGAAAAATCTGGTTTTAATTATATCATTAAAGCACTGGCTTTTTATATCATTAACTCCTTTTTTCTACTCAATAATACAATTTAAGATTTCTCCACAGGGTTTAAATCGTTACAATTTACTGACTTAAGGCAGTGAAGTGGGAAATGGATTTACTTTAGTTCTAATAATTCTACACTTTTGGACTAGACTGTGCCTTATAAACTACACCTACCAAACTGAACCTGCTCTCTGCCTTCCCTGAGTTCCTCATAGTATTTGGCTAGGGATATTCTGGAATATTTATTGAAGTGGGTCTAAATAAAGAGTAAGAAATGAAAACTACAGTCTTTGGAGTCAGATAGACTTAAGTTTAGATTCCACATATTTCACTTAAGTTTTGTGTGACCCTGAGTAAAATATTTAATTTCTCTTGGCACAAATTATAAAACCTATTTAATAGAATTGCTGTGAGGATTGAATGAGACTGTCTATAAAAAGTTTAGCCTAGCACATAATAAGTCCTCAATAAATGGTAGCTACTATTAATAGAATATATTTCAAGTTTTATTGATTCTTAAAATGAATAAAAACTTGACATACCTTTTAGTGCAACCTCCAAGCTGTGCCTTCCTAAAATGAAAGAGTAAAAACACAACAGGATGTCAAGAAGAGAACAGAATTCTTGACAAATGACTACTGAAACTAGGAGTTCATTCAACAAAGGTAATAAAAATGACGAATTTACAAAAGGAATAATCAGATCCGGTTTGCATTTCATCAGGCTGTGTTACAGGCCAAATCTATTTTAGTGTCTCATTTATGTGACAGATGGTGTGACAACTTATTGAATTGATAAATTGTTTTCAGTTATTTAATCTCTGTGCAATCATCTTACTGTATTTCCACTCTCCTAATTTGAAACAGATTCAACCCTTTGTTGAGATGGTTTCCTGAACATGCAATGCCAGTCAGCAGGCTGGGCTGTACCCTTCAGACTGTCCATTCCAGAGTCTTGAGGACGACAGCATGCTTATATCACAAGCCACATTTGTCATGGCAGGATTCGCGTTTCTCCTCAGGTAAATAATATCTGATGAAAGCATCTGGTCTCCTTTCCTTAAAGGCAAGGATACCAGTTTAGGAAGAGGTGCTTCAAAGATGAAAACCAGGTCTGTGACAGTGACTTGTGGGTTTGTGAATTGGGAATGACAGTGTCAAATCTCTCCTAACACAAACAGATAAAATACCCCTTGCATAGCAGAAAGGGATGGAGGCTAAGCAAAAACAACACCCAGTGGTGGATGGAACTGGTGGTAAAAGCAAGTTTAGATGCTGTAAAGAGCAATATTGCATAGAAACCTGCAATGTTAGGTCCATGAATCAAGGCAAATTGGAAGTGGTCAAACAGGAGATGACAATAGTGAATATCAACCTTCTAGGAATCAGCAAACTAAGATGAACTGGAATGGGTGAATTTAACTCAGATGACCATTGTATCTACTACTGTGGGCAGGAATCCCTTAGAAGAAGAGTAGCAGCCATGATAGTCAACAAAAGAGTCTGAAACGCAGTACTTGGATGCAATCTCAAAAACGACAGAATGATCTTTGTTCGTTTACAAGGCAAACCATTCAATATCATGGCAATCCAAGTCTATGCCTCAACCAGTAACGCTAAAGAAGCTAAAGTTGAACAGTTCTATGAAGACCTACAAGACCTTCTTGAGATAACACCCAAAAAAAGATGTCCTTTTCATTATAGGGGACTGGAATGCAAAAGTAGGAAGTCAAGAAACACATGGAGTAACAGGCAAATTTGGCCTTGGAGTATGGAATGAAGCAAGGCAAGGGCTAATAGAGTTCTGCCAAGAAAACACACTGGTCATAGCAAACACCCTCTTCCAACAACACAAGAGAAGACTCTACTCATGGACTTCACCAGATGGTCAACACCAAAATCAGATTGATTATATTCTTTGCAGCCAAAGATGGAGAAGCTCTATACAGTC
Source organism: Neotragus moschatus (assembly GCA_006410615.1). Taxonomy (NCBI): domain Eukaryota; kingdom Metazoa; phylum Chordata; class Mammalia; order Artiodactyla; family Bovidae; genus Neotragus; species Neotragus moschatus. The sequence continues at coordinate 87,631 of SJYA01002974.1, forward strand.
AGCAAAAACAAGATGGAGAGCTGACTGTGGCTCAGATCATGAACTCCTTATTGCCAAATTCAGACTGAAAGTGAAGAAAGTAGAGAAAACTACTAGACGACTCAGGTATGACCTAAATTAAATCCCTTATGATTATACAGTAGAAGTGAGTAACAGATTTAAGGGACTAGATCTGATAGATAGAGTGCCTGATGAACTATGGATGGAGGTTTGTGACATTGTACAGGAGACAGGGATCAAGATCATCCTCAAGAAAAAGAAATGCAAAAAAGCAAAATGGCTGTCTTAGGAGGCCTTACATATAGCTGTGAAAAGAAGGGAAGCTAAAAGCAACGGAAAAAAGGAAAGATATACCCATCTGAATGTAGAGTTCAAAAGAATAGCAAGAAGAGATAAGAAAGCCTTCCTCAGCGATTGATACAAAGAAATAGAGGAAAACAATAGAATGGCAAAGACTAGAGATCTTTTCGAGAAAATTAGAGATACCAAGGGAACATTTCATGCAAAGATGGGCTCCTTAAAGGACAGAAATGGTAGGGACCTAACAGAAGCAGAAGATATTAAGAAGAGGTGGCAAGAATACACAGAAGAACTGTACAAAAAAGATCTTCACGACCCAGATAATCACGATGATGTGATCCCTCACCTAGAGCCAGACATCCTGGAATGTGAAGTCAAGTGGGCCTTAGGAAGCATCACTACAAACAAAGCTAGTGGAGGTGATGGAATTCCAGTTGAGCTATTTTGAACCCTAAATGATGATGCTGTGAAAGCGCTGCACTCAATACGCCAGCAAATTTTGAAAACTCAGCAGTGGCTACAGGACTTGAAAAGATTAGTTTTCTTTCCAGTCCCTAAGAAAGGCCATGCCAAAGAATGCTCAAACTACCACACCGTTGCACTCATTTCACACGCTAGTAAAGTAATGCTTAAAATTCTCCAAGCCAGACTTCAGCAATACATGAACCATGAACTTCCAGATGTTCAAGCTGGTTTTAGAAAAAGCAGAGGAACCAGAGATCAAATTGCCAACATCCAATGGATCATCAAAAAAGCAAGAGAGTTCCAGAAAAACATCTATTTCTGCTTTATTGACTATGTCAAAGCCTTTGACTGTGTGGATCACAATAAACTGTGGAAAATTCTGAAAGAGATGGAAATACCAGACCACCTGACCTGCCTCTTGAGAAATCTGTATGCAGGTCAGGAAGCAACAGTTAGAACTGGACATGGAACAACAGACTGGTTCCAAATAGGAAAAGGAGTACGNAGAAAAACATCTATTTCTGCTTTATTGACTATGTCAAAGCCTTTGACTGTGTGGATCACAATAAACTAAAAAATTCTTCAAAAGATGGGACTACCAGACCACCTGACCTGTCTCTTTTGAAACCTGTATGCAGGTCAGGAAACAGCAGTTAGAACTGGATATGGAACTACAGACTGGTTCCAAATCGGGAAAGGAGTACGTCAGTGCTGTATATTGTCACCCTGCTTATTTAACTTATATGCAGAGTACATCATAAGAAATGCTGGGCTGGATGCAGCACAGGCTGGAATCAAGATTGCCAGGAGAAGTATCAATAACCTCAGAAATGCAGATGACACCACCCTTATGGCATAAAGGGAAGAACTAAAGAGTCTCTTGATGAAAGTGAAAGAGGAGAGTGGAAAAGTTGGCATAAAGCTCAACATTCAGAAAACTAAGCTCATGGCATCTGGTCCCATCACTTCCTGGCAAATACATGGGGAAACAATGGAAACAGTGGCTGACTTTATTTTTCTGCACTCCAAAATCACTGCAGATAGTGGTTACAGCCATGAAATTAAAAGATGCTTACTTCTTGGAAGGAAAGTTACGACCAACCTAGACAGCAAATAAAAAGCAGAGACATTACTTTGTCAACAAAGGTCCATCTAGTCAAGGCTATGGTGTTTCCACTAGTCATGTATGGATGCAAGAGTTGGACGATAAAGAAAGCTGAGCACTGAAGAATTGATGCTTTTGAACTTGGTGTTGGAGAAGACTCTTGACAGTCCCTTGGACTGCAAGGAGATCCAATGAGGCCATCCTAAAGGAGATCAGTCATGGGTGTTCATTGGAAGGACTGATGTTGAGGCTGAAACTCCAATACTTTGGCCACCTGATGCGAGGAGCTGACTCCTTTGAAAATCCCCTGATGCTGGGACAGATTGAGGGCAGGAGGAGAAGGGGATTACAGAAGATGATATGGTTGGATGACATCACCGACTCAATGGACATGGGTTTGGGTAGACTCCAGGAGCTGGTGATGGACAGAGAGGCCTGGCATTTTGTGGTTCATGGGGTCGTAAAGAGTCAGACACGACTGAGTGACTGAACTGAATTGAACTGAGTAGAAAGGGAACATGGTATATTGCTGGCCCCAATTAGAGAAGTTTAGCAAAGTAGCTATGTTCACTGGCAGTTTTTTTGGAAGTACTTTTAAGAATGTTAGAAAAAGAAACTAGGAAGGAATGGGAAAGATATGAATTACAAGCAGATCATCATCTTTAAAGATGAGATCATAAAAAGTCACCTTCTCTCAGCCCTCACTTTGAAAAGAGATTATTTTGCTCTGAAAACGTTCTGCATTTTAAATTTCTAATTGGGATAACAAGTTAGAGGGAGCTAAGGACTGAAATTCAAACCTGGTAAGTTAATGATGACAATAATATTAGCTATGCTTACTTAAAGACTTTAATAATAGTAGAGACTTTAATAATGTAATAGCAATAATAATAGCATTACCAATATTTACTTGCACCTATTATGTGCTAGGCAGCCACATATATTAATCAATTTAATCCTCACTGAAAACTACACTAGAACTTTTCATCTATTATTTATTAATATATTGGACGCACATTTATTTAGCACGTAATCTATTTCTGACACATAGTATTGTTTCTTTTAACAGCACTAAAATATAGGTATAATTGGTATCTTATGGATCCTCAGAGAGGTTAAGTAATTTATCAAGGGTATACAATTAGCAGGTGGTAAACTTGGTTTTCAAAGTCATATCTGGCTCAAAATCAGTCCTTTATTCCTGGCTACCTCTAATCCGATGGCCTGATCTTTCCTTTCAGCCATTTATTAATGCATTGAGAAAGCCCCAAATGGAGACATTGAGAAAGCTCCTAACTTCTTTTAGGTTCAGTCCCCTTATTTATGTGATCATCATTACCCATGTACCACATGGGGTTGTTGTGAAGTTAAATGAGGTATAATGTTAAGTATCTTAGAATACTAACTGACATGTAAATACATTTTGGTTGGATCAAGCCACAGTGTGTTTCTTCTTATATTAGGAACCTTGATCCACTGACAAAATGTAAATATTTAATTTTTGTTTTTCATCAGGATTTAAATAATACATAGTCCTAATGCAATTATTTTTGAAACTATGTTCCTCATTTCCCTAGTGCTTTTTTTTTAAATAGCTCAAAATCTTGCAGAGACACGCAGAGAAAAGTAAAGGATTTCACTTAAAAAACCCAAACTAAGAAACTATTCTCTTTTAGATAAGCTTTCCATCCAATTCCAAATCATCCGATTATTCAGAGAATGCTTGTCCAGTTTGGGTTCCTGACTTTTTTCTTCTTTTTCTGTCCATCTAGGTAGTTTTTATAAAAGGAAAAGTTACAATTAAAGACTAAACTGGAACATGTTCCTTATGGGAAATTATGCTTCTATGAAAAAATGCATGGGAAATGTAATCTCTACTAAAGGAATGCATCTTATGAATAGAAACGTTTTTTGAATCAGTTAAATATAAAAACAGCACCAAGAGTCATGGCTTCGGCTCTGTTTGTTAGTTTTTCTCCTAATGCACACATTCACCCTACCTGTACTATTAGAGATATTTTCCTATTTAAGAGCCAAGGAAAAGATGGTACTGATAACCTAACAAGAACCACACTTAAGGAGTCTTGAACAGTTCCTGTGTCAGAATTACTTTCTTTGTGACTGGGAAAATTCAAAATGGAAAGTTTGCTGTGATTTTAGATCTTCATCATGACTAGGCTTTAGGGAAAAAACTATGTGGTAGATTAAAATTAGAATGATAATAATCTTTCTGATAATTTCATACCTATCACTTGAACATACTTTCCTAAAAATCTGGTGGGATCAGCTACAACTCCGGGAGGAAGCTGTAATATCTATAGTTTAGAGAGTGTAAATTTAGACTTACCTAACAGTGAAAGTGAAGTTAAAGGTAGCACAGAAACTATTGTTTTCTGCCATAATAATATTAACAAGAAATTAAATTTAATGATCTCTCTTTACCAAACTCTGCCAAATTGTTGTTTTTGAGTTTACATCCGTTCTTTAATTAAACAATGAATGTGCAATTGTTGCTTATGATTAAACCCTATTTTCCTTTCAGGAAAACAGTAAGGCATGTATATACTCTATTAAGGGCTTCCTTGGTGGCTCAGTTGGTAAAGAATCTCCCTGCCACACAGCAGACCCTGGGTTGGATCCCTGGGTCAGGAAGATCCCCTGGAGAAGGAAATGGCAACCCACTTCAGTAATCTTGCCTGGAGAATCCCATGGACAAAGGAATGTGGCAGGTTAAATAAAGTCCATGGGGTTGCAAAGAGTTGGACTTGACTAGTCGACTAAACCACCACCATACTCAATTGAAAGAGTTAAAAAATAAAAGTAAAATGATGAGGTGCTATGTATAATGAATGACAAAAAAGGTTAAAAAAAATAAGGTGAAACCAGCATTAAGATGAATACAGCACTTGCATGCCTCAAGGTCCTGTGCTGTTGCTACAGATTTAGTTCTGTGCTTTCTGGTGATCAAAGCAAGAAAGATACATTTTCATTTATTTATTTATTCAAGGAAAAGCAATTAATCTGCTGATATACAGTAAATGCCATTGAGGGGCCTAGGTATTATAATCTTCTAAAGAAAGTTACAAAATTAGATATTCTTATATTAAAGAACAATGATTTATTCAAGAAAAGCACATCTTTTCCTAATGTTAAGAGCTGAAGGAAAGCTTTCTTGAGGATCCTTAGGAAACAAGTCTAATTAATTTTGCAACAATTTTTACTATTCTGTAATGGTAAACAAGCAGTTGCAATGACTCAATGAAGCAGTTGTTATAAGGATATTGTGTACAAAGTACAGAGAGAACCTAGGAGAGGACACTTGAGTCAGCCTGAAGGAATCAAAGGAGTCTTCATGGCTAGTTAGCATTTAGGTCACTCTTGAAAACTGATGAATTGCATAGCAGAACTGCCTGGCATTCCAAGAAAAGAGCAAAGTATATATGAATGCATACATGTCAAATGAGAAAGGAATGTTCAGGGATTCTTAGTAGTTTATATTTGCATTGTACAAATTTTGAGTGACAGATAAAGATGAGTGGGTAAACAGGAAGCCAGATCATAAAGTACCTTGAATGTCATCCAAAATGAATGTAACTTGTTTTGCTGCAAATGGAGAGCTCTTGAAGAGTGACAAGGGATGATCAGATTTGTTAGTTAGAAAAGATAGAAAAAACAGGCTGAAACAGTTGAGGAAAGATTACAGGGTGGAAGGCAGGAAAGAGAACTAATAGCCAGGGTCAGAGGTGATTAGATAGAACTTTAACTAGCAGTTATAACAGGACTCACCCTTTTGTTATAAAATTTTTGGAAAAATTGAATGCTTTTAAAGAACCATGTAAATTATCCCCAAAAATGTTGCCTTGGGAATCTGAAGGGATGGTGGCATCTTCTACAGGTATAAATGGCACAAAAAGGTGAGGATGAGGCTAGATAACAATATCTTCCATCTGCAGGTCAGTTCAGTTCAGTCACTCAGTCATGTCCGACCATTTGCCACCATGGACTGCAGCACGCCATGCTTCCCTGTCCATCACCAACTCCCTGCTAAATCGCTTCAGTCTTGTCCGACTCTGTGCGACCCCATAGATGGAAGCCCACCAGGCTCCCCCATCCCTGGGATTCTCCAGGCAAGAACACTGGAGTGGGTTGCCATTTCCTTCTCCAGTGCATGAAAGTGAAAAGTGGAAGTGAAGTCGCTCAGTCGTGTCCGACTCTTAGCGACCCCATGTACTGCAGCCTACCAGGCTCCTCCGTCCATAGGATTTTCCAGACAAGAGTACTGGAGTGGGGTGCCATTGCCTTCTCCCAGAGCTTACTAAAATTCATGTCCATTGAGATGGTGATGCCATCCAACCATCTCATCCTCTGTCATCCCCTTCTACTCTTGCGTTCAATCTTTCCCAGCATCAGAGTCTTTTCCAATGAGTCAGTTCTTAGNCCATAGGATTTTCCAGACAAGAGTACTGGAGTGGGGTGCCATTGCCTTCTCCCAGAGCTTACTAAAATTCATGTCCATTGAGATGGTGATGCCATCCAACCATCTCATCCTCTGTCATCCCCTTCTACTCTTGCGTTCAATCTTTCCCAGCATCAGAGTCTTTTCCAATGAGTCAGTTCTTAGAATAAGGTGGTCAGACTATGGGAACTTCAGCATCAGTTCTTTCAATGAATAATCAGGACTTATTTCCTTTAGGATGGACTGGTTGGATCTCATTGTTGTCCAAAGAACTCTCAAGAGTCTTCTCCAACGCCACAGTTCAAAAGCATCAATTCTTCACTGCTCAGCTTTCTTTATAGTTCAACTCTTCCATTCATACATGACTACTGGAAAAACTTTTGACTAGATGTGCCTTTGTTGACAAAGTAATGTCTCTGCTTTTTAATATGCTATCTAGGTTGGCCATATCTTTTCTTCTAAGGAGCAAATGTCTTTTAATTTCAGGGATGCAGTCACCATCTGCAGTGATTTTGGAGACAAAAAAATAAAGTCTGTCACTGTTTCCATTGTTTCTGCATCTATTTGCTATGATATGATGGGACCAGATGCCATAATCTTTTCAGAATGTTGAATTTTAAGACAACTTTTTCACTCTCCTCTTTCACTTTCATAAAGAGGCTTTTTAGTTCTTCACTTTCTGCCATAAGGGTTGTGTCATCTGTGTATCTGAGGTTATTGATATTTCTCCTAGCAATCTTGATTCCAGCTTGTGCTTCTTCTAGCCCAGCATTTCTCATTATGTACTCTGTNTCCTTTTCTCCTTTGCTTTTAGCTTCTCTTCTTTTCTCAGCTATTTGTAAGGCCTCCTCAGACAACCATGTTGCCTTTTGCATTTCTTTTATTGGGGATGGTCTTAGCAGTGCCTCCTGTAGAGAATTTTGGTTAGAGGTGCTTTGGAAGAACCAGGCAGAGATGTTCAGTGACTGTTTGGATCCACACATTTGTGTCTCTAAAAAGGGAAGCTTGAACTTTAAGCATAGATTAGAGAGTCACTGACTAAGAATTTAAAGAGTGGATATCAAAAATACAATATTTTCCTAAGCTAGAACAAAAATTGATCTCTCATAAATTTGAAAATTTGCATAGAACTGTCAAATTTCATGAGGGAAATATTTCATGTGACATATATTTGGCCCTGCTGATTTTTAAAGTGGAGAGTACCTAAATATTTTTAAGTAGAGAATATTTCAAATCTTAACAGATGATGTTGCTAAAGTGCTGCACTCAATATGCTAGCAAATTTGGAAAGCTCAGCAGTGGCCACAGGACTGGAAAGGTCAGTGTTCATTCCAATTCGAAAGAAAGACAATGCCAAATAATGTTCAACTACCACACAGTTGCAGTCATCTCACATGCTATCAACGTATGCTCATAATTCTCCAAGCCAAGCTTCAACAGTATGTGAACTGTGTGCTTCCAGATGTTCAAGCTGGATTTAGAAAAGGCAGAGGAACTAGAGAGAAAATTGCCAAATTGGATCATTGGAAAAGCAAGAGAGTTCCATTAAAGCATCTACCTTTGCTTTATTGCGTATGCCAAAGCCTCTCACTGGGTGGATCACAACAAACTGGAAAATTCTGAATGAGATGGGAATACAGACCACCAGATCTGCCTCCTAAGAAATATGTATGCAGGTCAGGAAGCAACAGTTAGAACTGGATATGGAACAAAGGACTGGTTCCAAAGTGGGAAAGGAATACGTCAAGGCTGTATATTGTCACCCTGCTTATTTAACTTATATGCAGAGTAACTCATGCAAAGTACCAGGCTGGACTAAGCACAAGTCAGAATCAAGATTGCTGGGAGAAATATCAATAACCTCAGATATGCAGATGACACAACCCTTATGGCAGAAAGTGAAGATGAACTAAAGAGGCTGTTGCGATGAATGTGTAAGAGGAGAGTGAAAAAATTGGGTTAAAACTCAACATTCAGAAAACTAAGTTCACAGCAACTGGTCCCATCACTTCATGGCAAATAGACGTGGAAACAATGGAAACAGTGTCAGACTTTATTTATTTTTTTTTGGCCTCCAAAATCACTGCAGATGGTGACTGCATCCCTGAAATTAAAAGATATTTGCTCCTTGTAAGAAAAGCTATGGCCAACCTAGACAACATATTAAAAAGCAGAGACATTATTTTCCCAACAAATGTCCATCTAGTCAAAGCTATAGTTTTTCCAGTAGTCTTATATAGATATGAGAGTTGGACTATAAAGAAAGCTGAGCACTGAAGAATTGATGTTTTTGAAATGTGATGTTGGAGAAGACTCTTGAGAGTCCCTTGGACTGCAAGGAGATCCAACCAGTCCATCCTAAAGGAGATCAGTCCTGCGTGTTCATTGGTAGGACTGATGTTGAAGCTGAAAAGCCAATACTTTGGTCACCTGATGTGAAGAGCTGACTCACTGGAAAAGACCCTGATGCTGGGAAAGATTGTGGGCAGAAGGAGAAGGGGATGACAGAGGATGAAATTGTTGGATGGCATCACAAACTCGATGGCCATGAATTTGAGTAAGCTCTGGGAGTTGGTGATGAACAGAGAAGCGTGGTGTGCTGCAGTCCATGGGCTCACAAATATTTAGACACAACTGAGCGACTGAACGGAACTGAACTGAGGGTGTACTTATCAATAGTACTGTAGTTAAACATTAATATGAGTTTCTCATTCTCTGAAGATGCTCTAAACAAGGCAATGGCATATTATGTGAAAAAGTAATACATATATGTACATTTTTGTGGTAGAAAAGATTCTGTAATGTTTGTACTTTGTGATCAAAGGGGCCATTATACTCTCTGATCCTAGTAGTATTCTTTATAGTTTGGGAACTTGGCAATTAAACCCACAGATTATTTTCTTGGTATCCACCAATTTGGTAAATCTTAGACAGATATATGAGTTCTTTAACAGAAATAATAAATTTAATCAATATACCTTAGTAACCATTTCTGACTATATTTATGCCCTGAAATCTAAAGCCTTCATTAAGTTTTTGCAAAAGTTCTTTTAGAGAGTTAGAACATAACTTCAGCTGTTATTTTCAAAGTTTCACGAGACATTTACTGGAGAAGTCGCATACTTTTTTTTTTTTGTCCTTTCATTGAATGAGATTAAATGATATCAGCTCTTAGAAATAGAAAGCTGCATTCTTATTGAATTTCAAATTTTTTAAATTATTTCTTTGAAACTCCTTGAGCAGTTTAACCAGGTTGTTATAAAATGCATGCACAAATTAAATGGAATAAAAATTTCCCCAATTCTGTTATCTTGGTTTATAGGAACATATTTCTGACCTACTTAAAAGAATTGCTTCACTAATAAAATTCAATTTTCTATATCACTTTAAGATAAAGCACTTTTAGTTCAAATTTAAATTTTTAGCAATTGATACATTTGTTATAGTAACTTTATATAGTGCTGGATTTTCAAAAGTGTGAATGACTACAATCAGTTTGATATAACTGATCAGATCAGCTGTTTACATATAAATAATTGAACACTGTACAGTTTCTAGAAAGGACCAAACTGATCTCATGTTTCCCAATGTAATTGTTAGCTACATAGCTGTTTGACTACCAAGCCATCACTTTAGTTACAACATGATTGAATTTGTGGTACTATGTAGATAAAGGCTGAACTGATAAAAATGGCCTGACAACCACATGTCAGTGCCAAAGGAAGAGATCACTACTATCCAGGAATTTAAAAAGTGATAGATACTGTAGGAAAAGTATCTAAAGTACTTGTACAGGTTACCATTATGTGGAGGAGGACTTTAAAGTAAATAAAATTTGAGGGAAATTATTCAAGGTTGTACCGTTCCATGCTTTTGGATTGATCAAAGCATGTAAAGAATTCAATCTTTATAACCTATGTCCAGCTTAGTATCTCACTGTACTCTTAGGTTTCAATGAGAAGTTGCACTTCTGCAGTGTTCTTTTATATAACATGTATATGTTTTCCTGAGCCAAATCGGAAATGTACTATTGGAGCATTAGATGGGCATGTATAGATAGGTTTTTTTTCATGTATCCTAACAGATAGGGTCTCTACTACATTAAAAATAGCTAGACCATGCTTCCTTATGTATTTTATTTCCTGTTGAGTGCTAAAACTTTCACTTGAACTTTTTTAGTTGCTAGACTTTCTTCTGATTTGCATAAATGAACACTGACCCTGCAGTTCAAAAACAATGCTTCTAAGTGTCTTTCAGTTCAGTTCAGTCACTCAGTCGTGTCTGACTCTTTGCAGCCCCATGAATGGCAGCACATCAGGCCTCCCTGTCCATCACCAACTCCTAGAATTCACTCAGACTCACGCCCATCGAGTCAGTGATGCCATCCAGCCATCTCATCCTCTGTCGTCCCCTTCTCCTCCTGCCCCCAATCCCTCCCAGCATCAGAGTCTTTTCCAATGAGTCAACTCTTCGCATGAGGTGGCCAAAGTACTGGAGCTTCAGCTTCAGCATCATTCCTTCCAAAGAAATCCCAGGGCTGATCTCCTTCAGAATGGACTGGTTGGATCTCCTTGCAGTCCAAGGGACTCTCAAGAGTCTTCTCCAACACTATAGTTCAAAAGCATCAATTCTTCGGTGCTCAGCCTTTTTCACAGTCCAACTCTCACATCCATACATGACTACTGGAAAAACCACAGCCTTGACTAGACAGACCTTAGTCAGCAAAGTAATGTCTGCTTTTCAATATGCTATCTAGGTTGGTCATAACTTTTCTTCCAAAGAATCACCGTCTTTTAATTTCATGGCTGCAGTCCCCATCTGCAGTGATTTTGGAGCCCCCCCAAAAATAAAGTCTGACACTGTTTCCACTGTTTCCCCATCTATTTCCCATGAAATGACGAGACAGATGCCATGATCTTTGTTTTCTGAATGTTGAGCTTTAGAAACCACTAAATACAGTACAAAAATCTAGTTTTTCAAAATATTTTCCTATTTTTCTTCCTTAGATATTCTCTCTGTCTTCTACCTAGTATTCTCTTGTAGGAGGTTCTCCTGATGGTTTAGATGATAAAGAATCTACTTGTAATGCAGGGAACTCAGGTTCAATCCCTGGGTCAGGAAAATTCCCTGGAGAAGGGAATGGCTACCCACGTCAGTATTCTTGCCTGGAGAATCCCATGGACAGAAGAGCCTTGTGAGCTACAGTCCATGGGGTCACAAAGATTCAGGAACAACTAATGGTTTCAGTTTTTCATTTCATCGTGTGATCAACAATGACCCTTTATAATTAGAGCCTAATTACTATTTTTACTTATTACTACTAAAAAATCATACTCTGGATAAGCAAAAAAATAAAATTTTTAAAAAAATTACATAAATCTAAAAACACAAGTTTTCGAGCTAGAGAGTTATTGTGACATAAATGTGCTTTTATATGTTATATAGAAATGTTTTTGTTTTTATTTCATTATCATTTGTTAGCCCTCATGAATCAAATGAAGAAAATTTTATAAACATCAGAGAAAACTTTTACTCCAATTAGAAAAATAATGTATATTCAATTTTTTAAAATTTTAATGTTTTGTGATGCATTGAGAAAAGAGATGCTACAGTCATACTGTCTGATACAGTAGTGACTGTATTTAGCACTCAGAATATAGTTAGTGCACATTGAAATATACTATATGTATAAAAGATTCGCTGGATTTCTCGTCATGGAAAAACCGAATGTAACATATTAATGTTTTGATGCTAATTACATGTTGAAATGGTAATATTTTGGATATACTAAGTTAAAATTTATCAAATTAATTATACCTGTTTTTTCTTACTTTTGTAATATAAGTGCAAGAAAAATTTAAATTACATATTGGTTCAAAGTATGTTACACTCTGTTAGAGAATTCATTTTGTTTGTACAAAAAGCATGAGCTAATTTAAGACACTTTGATATAAAAAGTGATCATATATTCTGATTTACAGTGTGTTTGTGGAAGGAGGGTATCCTGGCAGAATGGTGGATAAGTACATGTTGATGTTTTTATAAATGTACTGGGTATTGCGTTGATATGTAAGACAAAGGGCTTTGTATTCCTATGCTCCTATTAAGCTGTCTTCCTTCAATAGTTAAGGTGCCATCTGGGACTGACTATGGTTAATCCCAGGGCAGTGATGATCGAATAGAATCCAGAGAACAAAAGTAAATATTTATTTCTAAGTTTTCACTGCCTAGACCTGAGGCATAAATACAAGATTTAGGGGGATACTTTAAGCAGTCTGATTTATTTTTTTCTTATCTCCAAAACTGGATCAAGTTTTTCTTGACTGGGGAAATGTGGAGAGAAAGAGAGAGAGGAGGATGCTAGAGAGTTTACACAGCATCATATCCTTAAAAAGCTTGTGCCCTATATTTCCTATAGACCACTAGCCAGAAAGTGACCAAGGGCTAATAAAAGAATTCACACCCTGGGGACTGAGTCTTACGCAAATAAGGTAGCAAGAACCCAGAGTTCTGACTTCAACCCAGCACAGCACTGGAACAAAAATGACTAGATGGTTTTTTTGGGAACATGGCTTTACTTAGGCTCATTATATTTCCAGAAGTCCCAGAAAGTCGTGAGAGAGAGCACCTGCATGTTTCCCATGCCCTCAAAAAGAGGAGGGAAATAACTGAAAGTGAGTCGATTAAGGAAAGGTTTATGGACAAGTGTGAAAGATATCAAAATAGCAACTACTGTGGGCACAGAACCAAGCACAGGCTGAGATCGTCTGTATCTCAATACATGGAGGAACTAAATCCAGATTCTTTTCTGATCTAAGAACTGACTGCTATTTCAAGAGTTCCTGGAATATACATGCAGCTTGAGGAGAAAAAAGAAAGCAGAAGAACTCTGGGTTAGTTGAGGAACATAAAAGAGGTTTAACTCAAATGTAATCTCAGAGCTTCGTATCTCCTACGTGATCAGTGAGGTAGCAAGGATCATGAATCACTTTAAGATTCTGGCTGACTTGAGAACATTTTAATTTAGTTTTTATGGGCGTGTATTTACTAGTGAAAAAAAGAAAAAGTTTTAAATGTCACTTTGGTTTGTCTCCAAGGACCAATCCCATGACTAAAGGCCAATCCTTGGAAAACTTTTAGTAACCTCTCTTTTTTCCTACTTAAAAGGAACTCCGGGAGATGGTAAGGGACAGGGAAGCCTGGCTTGCTGCAGCCTATGGGGTCCCAAAGAGTCATGACTTAGCGACTGAACAACAACTCTTTCTTCTTAAACCACTACTTCTCCATATGTACATAAGTCTGCTTTCTTTGAGCATTTTCAATGTTCAAAGCTGATTTTCTCTTTTATATCTTCAATTTTTTTTGCTGTGAAATATTCAAATAAACAGAAAAGTTGAAGCACTGGTACAATGAACACTGTATTTATGCCATATAAATTCAACAATTAACCATCTACTATATTTGTTTTATATCTTACTCTCTATGGATACACACATTTATTCTGAAATGTTTAAAACATAAATTTTAGACAGTATTTTTACCCTTAAATTTTTCAAAATAAGGACATTGTGTTACATAAATATGATACTAATCACAAACCTATGAAAATTAACAAAAATGACTTGTTATCATTTAGTCTTCAGTCCACATTCAAATTTCCCCACTTATGCCATGGATGTGTTTTCTGGTCCTTTTTTTCTTCCTCAAGAAGAACTCTATTTCTTATGTTGTATGTGCTGGTACATCTTTTTAGTTTCATTTAGAAAGTTCCCTCCACATACCCCTCTTTTTACAATTACATTCTTTTAAAAAGCCCAGATCAGGGTTCTCATAAAATGTTCCACATTCTGAATTTATTTAATTGCCTGCTCCTTGTGTAGTTTAATATGTTCCCCTATCTCTTGTATTTCTTCTAAACTGAAATTTAGGTCTAATTGGTGAGATTAAGGGTAAATATTTTTGGCAAGGCTACATTATCAGTGACATTGTGTGTTTCATGATGCATCATATCAGGACTGACATACGTCAGGTTCTCCCACCGTTTGACCCCTTGGTCAAGTGGTTGCTCTCCACTGCACAGACACATTTTCCCATTTACATTAAGTTATTTGTGGTGTTACTTTACATTCTCTAAATACATCCTTCCTTTCTTCACCATTTTGATTCTTAACCAATTGCTTGCCTCATGAAAGTTATATCATCTCCCTGAAGCTTCCTTTTTTCTCATCCATTAATTAAGAACAAATGTGAGATTGTAAAGATTCAGTGAAGTAATGTATGTGAAATGGTTTTGGAAATTGCAAAGTATTTTGCAATTGTAAGACATCTTTATTCCTATAAAGAAATATTAATAGTTTCAGATGCTCTGAGCAACCTCCTCATTCAGGGAAAGCCATGTGATCTGGTACATGACTCAGCTTTCCAAACAGAAAAGCCTTGCTTTTTAAATTGTGCCAATATCTGTGGTGTTAATATTTAAGGCAGAGGAACCAGAGATCAAATTGCCAACATCCAATGGATCATCAAAAAAGCAAGAGAGTTCCAGAAAAACATCTATTTCTGTTTCATTGACTATGCCAAAGCCTTTGACTGTGTGGATCACAATAAACTGTGGAAAATTCTGAAAGAGATGGGAATACCAGACCACCTGACCTGTCTCTTGAGAACTTTTATGCAGGTCAGGAAGTGACAGTTAGATCTGGACATGGAACATCAGACTGGTTCCAAAGAGGAAAAGGAGTATGTCAAGGCTGTATATTGTCACCATGCTTATTTAACTTACATGCAGAGTACATCATGAGAAACGCTGGGCTGGAAGAAGCACAAGCTGGAATCAAGATTGCCAGGAGAAATATCAATAACCTCAGATATGCAGATGACACCACCCTTATGGCAGAAAGTGAAGAGGAACTAAAGAGCCTCTTGATGAAAGTGCAAGAGGAGAGTGAAAAAGTTGGCTTAAAGCTCAACATTCAGAAAGCTAAGATCATGGCATCTGGCCCCATCACTTCATGGGAAATAGACAGGGAAACAGTGGAAACAGTCTCAGACTTTATTTTTTGGGGCTCCAAAATCACTGCAGATGGTGATTGTAGCCATGAAATTAAAAGACACTTACTCCTTGGAAGGAAAGTTATGTATGACCAACCTAGATAGCATATTCAAAAGCAGAGATATTACTTTGCAACAAAGGTCCATCTAGTCAAGGCGATGGTTTTTTCAGTGGTCATGTATGGATGTGAGAGTTGGACTGTGAAGAAGGCTGAGAGCCGAAGAATTGATGCTTTTGAACTGTGGTGTTGGAGAAGACTCTTGAGAGTCCCTTGGACTGCAAGGAGATCCAACCAGTCCATCCTAAAGGAGACCAGTCCTGGGTGTTCATTGAAAGGACTGGTGCTGAGGCTGAAACACCAATACTTTGGCCACCTCCTGCGAAGAGTTGACTCACTGGAAAAGCCCTGATGCTTGGAGGGATTGGGGGCAGGAGAAGAAGTGTATGACAGAGGATGAGGTGGCTGGATGGTATCAACGACTCAATAAACATGAGTTTGAGTGAACTCTGGGAGTTGGTGATGGACAGGGAGGCCTGGGGAGCTGCGATTCATGAAGTCGCAAAGAGTTGGACGCGACTGAGGGACTGAATTGAACTGAACTGAACTGAAGAGTCCTACTCTGGCCAGTTTCAAAACAGCACCTTGATGTCAACCAGACTGCAAACTGACGGAAAAGTTAAGGATCAAATCATTTGTGCTTGAATAGACCAACTTCAGCACAACACTGAGAGGATGCTTGTAGGGAAGGGTTGCCAGATTTAACAAATACAAGTATATCTGATATTTGAGATGATTCTTTGTTGTGGATCTGAATTCAAATTTAGCCAGGTTCCCTGTATTTTCTCTGACTACCCTAGTAAAGGTCATGTTTCCATGGGTGTGTGTATGTGTGTGTATGTGTGTGGAGGTGTAAGTGAGGAGCCTAAAGAGACAGATTCTAATCTTCCTCCCCCAGTGACTCAGCCCATACATTCTCTGTATTTATTTGGTTTATTTACATCTTTTTTCTTTGCTTCAGTCAGGGAAATGCTACACTCTATACTTTTTAAATGCCAGTTTATACTTTGTCTTATTACTAAGATTTCAGGACCAAAAAAAAAAAAAAAGAGAGAGAGAGAGAGAAAGAGACTTTGAGAACTGAGAAGTTTATGTAATACAATTAGTTATTAAAACATGAATTATTTAGCAACTTTCTATCTTGACCAACCAAACTCAGTTCTAATACTTTTCAAAATATACATAAGTAAACAAATGCCAAGCATTATTTAAAAGCTTGGAAATTAGAATTTTATTTAGAGTATGTAAAAAAATGATTAATAAAAACTTTGGCAGTTTATGATAGCTGCCTTATTGATAGGCTTTGTTGGCATATTTAGGTGAATCAGTTCTTTTTTAAAATGATGCATGTGCAAAAGAAGCTGAAGAACTGAGTGGCCTCCAATTGCCACCATGACGTAGAGTATAGTCTGCCCGGCTATTTGTATTAAATATTTTTTTAAGGCTTTTTGATGTGGATGATTTTGAAAATCTTTATTGAATTTTCTACAATATTGCTTCTGCTTTATATATGGTCTTTTGGCTACAAGGCCTGTGGGATCTAAGCTCTCTGACTAAGGATCACTCCTTGATTAGAAGATGAAGTCCCAACCACTAGACTGTTGGGGAAGTCCCCTGTATTAAGTATTATATATTAAAGATGTTTATCTTTTCAGTAAAAAGAATAGGAGGAGAAACACTTTGGTTGTCACTGTATACTTAATATCATATGAAAAATATGCTCTTTCCCTGTCAAAAGAAAATGTGCATTTGACTATATGGTTCAGTAAGTCATACCCAGGTAGCCCAGTCAGTAGAGCACGAGACTCTTAATCTCAGGGTCGTGGGTTTGAGCCACACATTGGGCAACTTTTTTGCTGCCTTGGGCTTCCCTGATAGCTCAGTTGGTAAACAATCCACCTGCAATGCATTAGAAACTGAAAGTGAAGTCTCTCAGTCGTGTCCGACTCTTGGTGATCCCATGGACTGTAGCCTACCAGGCTCCTCAGTNGTGGGTTTGAGCCACACATTGGGCAACTTTTTTGCTGCCTTGGGCTTCCCTGATAGCTCAGTTGGTAAACAATCCACCTGCAATGCATTAGAAACTGAAAGTGAAGTCTCTCAGTCGTGTCCGACTCTTGGTGATCCCATGGACTGTAGCCTACCAGGCTCCTCAGTCCATGGAATTTTCCAGGCAAGAGTACTGGAGTGGGTTGCCATTTTCTTCTCCAGGGGATCTTCCCAACCCAGGGATCGGACCTGGGTCTCCTGCAGTGCAGGCAGACACTTTACTGTCTAAGCCACAGTTCAGTTCCTGGCTGGAGAAGATCCGCTGGAGAAAGGATAGCCTACCCATTTCCACAGGGCTTCCCTTGTGGCTCAGGTGGTAAAGAATCCACCTGCAATGCAGGAGACCCCAGTTCGATTCCTGGGTTGGGAAGATCCTCTGGAGAAGGAAATGGAAACCCACTCCAGTATTCTTGCCTGGAAAATTCTATGGATAAAGGAGAATGGCGGGCTATAGTCCAAAGAGTCACAAAGAGTCGGACATGACTGAGTGACTTCACTTTCACTTTCACTTGAAATTTACACAGTATCTTAGGTTCAATTAGAATAAAGAGAAAAAAATCAACTAGCAACAAACAAAATTTCTCTATGGGCTTCCTTTGTGGCTCAGCTGGTTAAGAATCTGCCTGCAATTTGGGAGGCCTGGATTTGATCCCTGGGTTGGGAAGATCCCCTGGATAATGGAAAGGTTACCCACTCCAGAATTCTGGCCTAGAGAGTTCCATGGACTGTATAGGCCATACAAATTTGTTTGCTAGGGCTGCCATTACAAAATAACACAGGCTGGGTAGTCTTCACATGACAAATTTGTTTGCTCACACTTCTGGAGGCTAGAAATAAAGATCAAAGTGTTGGCAGATCTGGTTTCCTCAGAGGCCTCCCTCCTTGGCTGGCTGATAGCTGCCTTCTCATTGTCTCCATGAATGGCCTTTCCTCTGCGCACTCCCCTCTTGTATTTGTACCCTAAGCTCTTCTTATAAGGATACCAGTCACACTGGATTGCATGCTAAGTCACTTCAGTTGTTCCTGACTGTTTGAGACCCCATAGACTGTTGCCCACTGGGCTCGTCTGTCCATGGGATTCTCCAGGTATGAATATTGGAGTGGGTTCTTATGCCCTTCTCCAAGGGATCTTCCCAACCCATGATCAAACCTGTGTCTCTATGTCTCATGCACTGGCAGGCAGGTTCTTTACCACTAGTGCCACCTAGGAAGCCCTACACTGAATTAGGGTCCACCCTAATGGCCTGATTTTAATTTAATCACTTCTTTAAAGACCTCATTTCCAAATACAGTCACTTTCTCAGGGACTTAGGATTTCAATATATGGAATTTTTTTTTTTGGGGGGGGGAGCACAATTCAGCCCTAAGCAGCATACTTCTCTATAGTTAATTTAAGTTGAAATATATATTTCTAATTCTTTCTTACCAAAAAAGTAGTCAAGAATTCAACACACAAAACCATATCTTGCACTCTTTCGTCAAAGCCTTTCAATCTACCCATCTTGTTCAAAATACAAAGTCTTTCCTCTGTCCTACAAGACTATTCCATCTACTCTCTTCAACCTCCTTTCTCTCAGAATCTACTTCCCACTACCGTGTCACTTGGCTCACTATTTCAGTGCCTTCAGCCTCTGTGACAGACTTTCTGTGTGAAATGAATTTTCCTTTCTTTCCTTCTTTCTTTCAATTATTCTTCCTTTAAATATCATCATCTCATGAGAAGATCTCTGCCTGACTTTCTAATATATAGTCCTCTATCTTGAGTGTTTGAGTGTCTCCTGTGGAGGCATGGGTCAGCAACGGCCTGCCATGGGGACAGAGTCTCTGGTTGCAGCAGACTTGAGTCACACTGAGCAAATGACCCGCAAAGTGCAGAACGATTATGCCAAAGAAATTCTTGCACTGTTAAGAAAGTCCTAGTACCCACAACAGATTTCCCAACCCGGGGATCCTGCAAAGGGACTGAGAACCCCAAGGGAATTTGATGTTGGAGGCCAGTGGGATTTGATTAGAGAATTTCCACAGGACTTGGGAAACAGACTCACGGAGGGCACAAACAAAATCTTGTGTACACCAGGAGCCAAGAGAAAGGAGCAGTGTCCCCACAAGAGACTGAGTCAGACTTGCCTGTGAGTGTCCAGGAGTCTCATGTGGAGGCTTGGGTCAACAGTTTGGCCTCAGGCCAAACAACAGGGACAAAACACAGCCCCAGCATCAAGTGGAAGATTGGATTAAGTATTTACTGATCATGGCCCTGCTCATCAGAACAAGACCGAGTTTTCCCCACAGTCAGTCTCTCCCATCAGGAAGCTTCCATAAGCCTCTTATCTTTATTTATCAGAGAGTAGACAGAATGAAAATCATAATCACAGAAAACTAGCCAAACTGATGACATGAACCAAACCTTGTCTAACTCAATGAAACTATGAGCCATGCTAGGTAGGGCCACCCAAGATGGACGCATCATGGTGGAGAATTCTGACAAAACATAGTCCACTGGAGAAAGGAATGGTAAACCACTTCAGTATTCTTGCCTTGAGAACCCCATGAATAGTATGAAAATGCAAAAAGATATGACACTGAATGATGAACTCCCCAAGTCAGTAGGTGGCCAATATGCTCCTGGAGAAGAGTGGAGAAATTACTCCAGAAACTAAAATGGAGATGGAGAAGAGATAGAGCCAAAACAAAAATAATGCCCAGTTGTGGATGTGACTGATGATGGAAGTTAAGTCTGATGCTGTAAAGAGCAATATTGCATAGGAACCTGGAATGTTAGGTGCATGAGTCAAGGTAAATTGGAAGTAGCCAAACAGGAGATGGCAAGAGTGAATACTGACATTTTAGGAATCAGTGGACTAAAATGGATCAAAATGGGCAAATTTAATTCAGATGACCATTATATCTACCACTGTGGGTAAGAATCCCTTAGAACAAATGGAGTAGCCATCATAGTCACCAAAAGAGTCTGAAATTCAGTACTTGAATGCAATCTAAAAAATGATACAGAATGATCTCTGGTCATTTCCAAGGCAAAACATTCTATATCTCAGTAATCCAAGTTTATGACCCAACCACTAATGCTGAAGACACTGAAGTGGAGTGGTTCTATGATGACCTACAAGGCTTTTTAGAACTAACACCCTCAAAAGATGTCCTTTTCATGATAGGGGACTGAAACACAAAATTAGGAGGTCAAGAGACTCCTGGTGTAATGGGAAAGTTTGGCCTTGAAAGATGAAATGAAGCAGGGGCAAGGCTAACAGTTTTGCCAAGAGGACGCACTGGTCATAGCAAACACCCTCTTCTAACAACACAAGAAATGACTCTACATCAAAGTCAGATTGATTATATTCCTTGCAGCTGAAGATGGAGAAGCTGTATACAGTCAGCAAACCCAAGACTGGAAGCTGACTGGCTCTGATCATGAACTTGAAGAGATCTTGAAGAGATCTCTAGTTTTTTCCATTCTACTGTTTCCTCCTGTTTCTTTGCGTTGATCACTTACTGCAAAATTCAGACTTAAATTGAAGAAAGTAGGGGAAACCACCAGACCACCCAGGTATGACATAAGCCAAGCCCCACATGATTATACAATGGAAGTGACAAATAGATTCAAGGGTTCAAATCTGAGGAGACGGAGTGCCTGAATAATTACAGAAAGAGGTTTGTGAAATTGTACAGAAGGCAGTGATCAAGCTCATTCCCAAGAAAAAGAAATGCAAAAAGGTGACATGGTTGTCTGAGGAGGCCTTACAAATAGCTGAGAAAAGACGAGAAGTTAAAGTCAAAGGAGAAAAGCAAATATATACACATTTGAATGAAGAGTTCCAAAGACTAGCAAAGAGAGATAAGAAAGCCTTCTTTGGTGATCAATGCAAAGAAACAGGGGGAAACAGTAGAATGGGAAAGACTAGAGATCTCTTCAAGAAAATTAGAGATACCAAGGGAACATTTCATGCAAAGATGGTTACAATAAAGGACAGAGATGGTATGGACCTAACAGAGGCAGAAGATATTTAGAAGAGGTGGCAAGAATACACAGAAAAACTATACAAAAAGGATCTTCATGACCCAGATAACCACAGTGGTGTGATCACTCACCTAGAGCCAGAAATCCTGGAGTGCAAGGTCAAGTGGGCCTAAGGAAGCATCACTACAAACAAAGCTAGAGAAGTGATGAAATTCCAGCTGAGCTATTTCAAATCCTGAAAATGATGCTATGAAAGTGCTGCACACAATATGCCAGCAAATTTGGAATACTCAGCAGTAGCCAGAGGACTGGAAAAGGTCAGTTTTCATTCTAATACCAAAGAAAGGCAATGCCAAAAATGTTCAGACTACCACACAATTACACTCATCTCACATGCCAGCAAAGTGATGCTCAAAATTCTCCAAGCAAGGCTTTAATAGTATGTGAACTGAGAACTTCCAGATGTTGCAACCTGGATTTAGAAAAGGCCGAAGCACGAGGTCAAATTGCCAACATCCACTGGATCATATAAAAAGCAAGAGAGTTCCAGAAAAGCATCTACTTCTGCTTTATTGACTATGCCAAAGCCTTTGACTGTGTGGATCACAACAAACTGTGGAAAATTCTGAAAGAGATGGGAATACCAGACCACCTGACTTGCCTCCTGAGAAATCTGTATGCAGATCAAGAAGTAACAGAACTGGACATGGAAGAGCAGACTGGTTCCAGATTGGGAAAGGACATTGTCAAGGTTGTATATTGTCACCCTGTTTATTTAGCTTATATGCAGAGTACATCTTGAGAAACACAGGGCTGGATGAAGCACAAGCTAGAATCAAAATTGCTGGGAGAAATATTAATAATCTCAGATGTTCAGATGACACAACCCTTATGGCATAAAGTGAAGAAGAACTAAAGAGCCTCTTGATGAAGATGAAAGAGAGTGAAAAATCTGGCTTAAAAGTCAACATTCAATAGACCAAGATCATGGCATCCAGTCCCATCACTTCATGGCAAATAGATGAAGAAATAATGGAAACAGTGACAGACTTTTATTTCCTCTGGCTCCAAAATCATTGCAGATGGTGATTGCAGCCATGAAATTAAAAGACACTTGATCCTTGGAAGAAAAGCTATGACCAAGCTAGATAGCATGTTAAAAAGCAGAAACATGACTTTGCCAACAAAGGTCCATCTAGTCAAAACTATGGGTTTTCCAGTAGTCATGTATGGATGTGAGAGTTGGGCCATAAAGGAATCCAAGCAGCAAAGAATTGATACTTTTGAACTGTGGTGTTGGAGAAGACTCTTGAGAGTCTCTTGGACTGCAAGGAGATCCAACCAGTCCATCCTAAAGGAAATCAGTTATGAAGGACTGATGCTGTGTCTGAAACTCCAACACTTTTCCACCTAATGCGAAGAACTGACTCATTGGAGAAGACCTTGATGCTGGGAAAGATTTAAGGTGGGAGGAGAAGGGGATGACAGAGGATGAGGTAGTTTGATGGCATCACCAACTCTATGGACATGAGTTTGATGAAGCTCCGGAAGCTGATGATGGACAGGGAAGCCTGGTGTGCTGCAGTCCATGTGGTCACAGTCGGACATGACTGAGTGACTGAACTTTCCTTGTCTTATTTTTTCTCTATCATATTATCAACATATTTAATATTTTAATTAGTGATCCCATTTATTATCTGTCTCCCACAAGTACATATATTTTTTTTTATGTTTTATTGACCATTATATTCCCTTCATTTTGGAACACTGTCTATCAAATTGCAAATATTTAACAAGCACTGCAAATAAAATAAATGATGTCCAGTTTGGATTTACCTTGTTTCAAGCTTTCTTGTTCTTTCAGTGGGGAGAGGAATACAAGCAGTATATTTCAGGTCTTGGAGGCAGAGAATTTCAGGTCTGAGGCAGAAATTGACGAAAAGACCTGCTAATGCTTGGTTTGGGGCTAGAGTCTTATCTATCTGAGCCTCAGGCTACTCAAAGAAATTTAAAGGAACAGTGAAGTTAAACCAGTAAAATGATGAGTTATATTGTAATTCTAAATTCAAATCTGAACTAAGTGTTTGAATTGACTAATCAAGTCTGGTCTGGAAAGTATGGCTTTGGAGTCGTCATAAGTGCTAGATGATGTCCAGAGTCAAATACAGGCAAACCTCATTTTATTGTGCTTTACAGATATTGTGTAGTTTAAAAATTGAAGGTTTGTTACAACTGTATGTCGAGTAAGTCTATTGGCTCTGTTTTTCCAACAGCATTTGCTCATTTTGTGTCTCTGAGTCATATTTTGATAATTCTTGCAATATTTCAAACTTTTTCATTATTATTATGTTTGATATGGTGATCTGTGATCAATGATCTTTGATATTACTATTGGAATTGTTTGGAGGTAATTGTTTTATTATGATATTCTTTTCTACAGTAGTCTGAAACTAAACCTGCCATATCTCCAAGGTGAGCCTGTAATCTGTCTCTATAAACATAAAGTCATACCATGTTGGTTCATTAACTTATTTTTCCTTTAATTGCATAAAGCTCAGTTTTGAAGCCAGTTAAAGAAAAATATGACTTATATAACTTCTTTTGGTTTCAAAGCTGAAAAACTAATTTAAAAATCATGAAAGATTCTTTACTATGTTTAATACTGTTTTTTTTTGATCACTTGTATTTGGTTTTATAATTTTATTTTCCATTTTTGCCCTGCTATTTCAAGTTTCTTAGAGAACTGTATGAATTGGAAGTCATCTTTAAATCAGCTTTTCTATATCCTCAATTATTACGAGTGAGAGGGGTAAAACCCACACTAAAACTTGCCCAAAGACACAGATAGCTATCAGAGACTAGGAACAAATCTGAGATGCGGGAGAAAACTAACACTGCCTGCCACATGAGTTTGGGACATAGTTTATCACTAAGGAAACCCAGGCTTGACCAAAATGATGTGATATGTTCACAAGGTCTCTTAACTGGAAAGGACTTCCTACCTGCAAGTTCAGTTCTTTCCCTTATTCTATTCTTAGTCTTTCCTCTTTTTACTAATGAAGGGTTACAATCCTGAACTTTGGTCTCCCACTGCGAGGTACCTTGTTGCTTAATAGGGTCTCCTGGTCACAGTGAGTATGAACTAAATGGTGTTTTGTGAAGATTCCTCCTGATTTCAATTGACCTGAGCTTGTGAGACCACATTTGAATTTATAAGCTAACAAAGTGCCACCGTCTATTTTGACAGAACACAGCTCATGTGTGATCCACCCTCTCCATTCACAGTGTGTACAAAATAATCATTCTTCTAAGGCTTTTATATTTCCTGAGAGGAGTTTTCTTCCTCTTGCTTTTTCCTGAATGAGGAAGTGCTTATAATCTCACCTCTTAAATTACATTTTAAGGCCTCACAAACCATAGTAAAGGGACAGAGTCAGCATTAATTTCATAAACTATCTCTAAGGGAATTAATTACAACCTGACTTATTTTTCTTTTAGAAAGAAGTTATAAAGGAATCCTGTACATTTTGAAAAAGGAATAAATTATTTCTCAAAAGGAGTGAGAACTGTAGTAAAATGTTAAAATAATACAAATTAAAGTTGACTGGAATCTCCTGTAAAATCAGACCGAGGCAAAGGGTAGTAAATATCACTCTGAAGAAAAATCAGTCTTCCCAGTAATAAAGTTGATTCATATATTAGGTTCAAATGTATATTGTGAAAGACAATCTGAGCCAAAATACACAGAAATTGTGCATGTCAAGCAATAGGATTTTGAGTCAAATTTAATATGTTTTCTCAAAATTAACACTCAAAAGGGAAAAGATACTGATTTTTTTCTAAAAAGCTTATACATACTGGAAAAATAGTTAAAACAAGATGTTACCTAAAAAAAGTAGAGTCACTTTCCCTGTCATCATATGAAATAGAAATATAATTATTTCTTTTTAAATTTTTTATTGTGGTAAAAGTCATGTGATATATAACATACTATTTTACCATATTTAACTGTACAGTTCAGTGACAGTAAGTACATTCACATTGCTGTGCAACTTATCATCATCCATCTCCCCAATTTTTCACCTCCCTAAACTGAAACTCTGTACCCTTTAAACATAAGCTCCCCATTTTCCTTCCCCACCTCCCCAACCCCTGACCTCAGGTATCTATCAAGGCCTGTGTACTTTCTGACCCTATGAATTTCACTGTTCTATGTCCCTTGTGTAAATGGAATCAAACAGTATTTGTCTGTACTTACCGTATATTGGACTGTATTTTAAGGTTAATATACGTCCTACAAACAGATTAGGACATATAATTTTTCCTTTTTTCTCCATGTGTTATTCAGTAAGTTCTCATTAATTACCTATTTTATACATAGGAATGTTATATGTCAATCCCAGTATCCCAATTCATCCCACTTTCCGCCCCTTTCCTCTCTTGGTGTTCAAAAGTTAGTTCTCTACGTCTACTTTGCAAACAGATTCACCTGTACCATTTTTCAACATCACTAATTATTAGAGAAATGCAAATTAAACTAGTTACTTTATTAATATTTTAAATTGGACATATAAATAGGGTCATATAAATATAGCTTACCAGGCTCCTCTGTCCATGGGATTTTCCAGGCAAGAGTACTGGAGTGGGGTGCCATTGCCTTCTCCGTATATAAGTATATGAAGTGTCATTTCTAAACTTTCTACATGAAGCTTCTCTGTATTATAATTTTCTTTCAATCAATTAAAATGTTATTTCTTGTTTTAAAATCTATAAAACAATGTATATATGATGGAAAGGCTTGCTACATAAATTCTATTCATATGTTTCACGGTGTTCTCCTTGCCACAGTTAAAAATAATTCATGATAGAAGTCATTTTAAATAGTGGAAAGTGCACCAAAGAAGTCAGAGAAGGATGCACTTGGCTTAGACTAAACCTTGACAGTAACTGAATTTGTCATTCTGTCAGGTTGCATATATATGGCCTGTGATTCTCTCATACAGGTACACTGTAAGAAGTGAAATGGCAGTGTGTCAGTTTGTGCCAAACCACACATAAGCCAGATAATATTTTAACAACTTTAACAGAGTTTTTTAACGTTCCAAGAATCCTTGTGTTCTACAAACTGGTACATACTGTAGCTCATTGGGGGCCATGACTAGCACTTAAAATGTTACCATTCAGGCTTAAAATATAAGATTTAATGCACATTATCAATGCTGCCACATTCCCTCAAGAGAAAAAAAAAAAACAACTCTAATTTCCTTCAAAATTAATGCAGAAAGAGAAAGAGCTATCCCAGAGAATCTTACAACACTTGGTAGACTAAAATGCAAGACACAAGTTATGTAACCTTCAGCAAGTTCTTTGGCTAAGTTTATAACATTTGGAAACCTCTAATTTGCATGTGCTTTCTTTGGATTTTTAAGTCTGTCCAATTTTGTCTGGTTTTAGAACATCATCACTGTAGGTCAAACAACTCTTGAAATTTTGGCAAGTTCCACCAATCCACTCTGATGAGTTGAAGATACACTTTCCCACCTATCTTCATTTTTCAAACAAAATGCGTTAGTGAAAATCATAGGGATTTATAATGAGTGAGTTAAAGATCTTTTTCTGTTTCATTTGATACTAGATTTAAAAATATGTGATGAGGTTAGCTGTGAGTATTGGTTGCCATTCATAAAAATATTTTGTACCCTTAAGTAGAGAAAGTCTCTGACTATGGTATGATAGAACATTCAATGAAATTTATTTTGGCAACATTATTACTTTTTAAGTATTTATTACTGTTATATTTAATTTATGTCTTTGTGTCCTGTGATGACTTAAATAAACATGCACATTTTATTTCCTTTGAGATTATCAGAATTGTCACTAAATAAACATTTACTACTAATTAGCTTATTAATAAAAAATAAGTTCTTTTTATAAACTCTCTGTTGGATAAATGGCTGAAAGTAAGAAGCTATTTTCCTCTAAAGTAAAATAAGACTACATTAATTTGTATTTAAACATGCAGAAAGAAAATTTGGATATTTCATTTAATATTAAACCTGTTTTCTTGTGCTACTCATTTTATTGACAATAATTGAATACTGAGAGAAGTGAAAACTTATTCTGTTTATTGATTAATTAGTCCATCATAACTTTTTGTAGCTTCAATCATATTAAATTATCCAGCTAAACATATGCCTTTTTTGAATAGCTAAAACTGTTCCTAAGGATAGATATAAGAATATTTTTTCCTGATTTGTGCATTGTTACTTTGAAATCTAAAATTACTTTGGATGTATTTTCAATAGTATTCATAGAGTCTTATAGCACTTGGTGTCTACTTTAGTGGACTTATATAAAATAAGTCTAATTTATACAAAAGTACCTCTGGCTTGGAAGTGACAACATAATAATTCATAAATGTGTTCCACATATACTTTTAAAATAAGGACAGCTCATCTCAATAAATCCTATGCGTTTCTATTATTATTTTTCTCATCCAGGTGCTTTAGTGGGGTGTCCTATTTGTGAGACTGCAGTGAACTGTGTCTACCCCAGTGTCCTTGGATACTTTGTCATAGTCTAGATTCCTATGATTCTGTCTCTCCCAACAAAACTAACTTGTTCAGGGTGACCTTCCCTTAAGTACGCATTCTGCTGAACTTGTTAGAGATGACATGTTACACTCATAAATAATGTACACATTTTTACAGATTTATAAAGTTAAAGCCCTCATTTGAAAGTGGGCATAAGTTTCAGACTTTTTTTTCATATTGATTGGAAAGAGTTTTGAGCAGGTAACCTAGTTTATTATTTTAGAATCATATTTTATTATGTAGCTGCTACTCCTGCGGCTGCTAAGTCGCATCAGTTGTATCCGACTCTGTGCGACCCTATAGACGGCAGCCCAACAGGCTCCTCTATCCCTGGGATTCTCCAGGCAAGAACACTGGAGTGGGTTGCCATTTCCTTCTCCAGTGCATGAAAGTGAAAAGTGAAAGTGAAGTCGCTCAGTCGTGTCCGACCAACTCTTAGCGACCCCATGGACTGTAACCTACCAGGCTCCTCCGTCCATGGAATTCTCCAGGCAAGAGTACTGGAGTGGGTTGCCATTGCCTTCTCTGTATGATGTAGCTACTTGCCATTGAATATGCATTGATCTACTCTGGAGAGAACTGACATAAACACAATACAGAGGCTAAGATGGTTTTCCAGGATGACTTAGCTCAACTAATAGATGTCTGAACAACAGGAGACACCCATCACATGAACTTTGGACTTGGCCCATGTTTATACAAGGGGTCCTCTGTTTCAGAGCAGAAAAGAATGATGCATATATGGCTGGTACTTTAAAGAAACATGGGCCTGTCTGGCCTACCATTTAGTGAGGTACTCTGTTGAATCAGCGAGGAGACTTCCAGGTATATACTGGTCTATTCTGATGTGAGCAGCAAATCAACTTTTGGCCAGGCAGTGCCCAAGCAACACAAAGTTACTGGATGCCATCTCCTCCATAGAATTCAACATGTACACAGTGAAAGAGACAGGTGCTACTAATTTCTTTTAGAAATTTTGAGAGGATAAGGATACTTTCTTTTTAAAAGAAAAACTGAACTTGAGAAGAGAGTGGGACATTAGGAACCAAACATAGCCGTGCAACATAGTACAGACTTAGTAGAGAACTCACGTTCTATTTTAGGTTCCACTGAGATGATCCAAATGTACCTGTGAATAGTCAGCATGCTAATTTCTTGTTAATTCTCTTCCTTCTACCTCAGAACATCTTTACCCTTTATTTTTAATGCTGGTATTCTAAAAGAGCTAGTGAAGAAAAGTAAAAGTGTTAGTTGCTCACTCTTGTCCAACTTTTTGCCACCCCGTGGACTCTAGCCCACCAGGCTCCTCTATCCTTGGAGTTCTCTAGACTAGAATACTGGAGTGGGTAGCCACTCCAGTTAGGAAGATCCCCTGGACTGACCCCAGGTCTTCCGCATTGCAGGCAGATTCTTTACCATCTGAGTAACCAGGGGCTAGATGCTCTCTTAAAACAGTTCTCATCTTAGCAAACGTTGTTGAGATAAGTTAGCTGTTGTCCAGATACAGACAATCAAAATCTGTAAGAATTACCTTGGATTCTGGAACATATGTCTATGGTTTAAATACATTAGTTTCTCCTAAAAAAAGACAAGGATGGATTTCCCCTTCCTAAAGAGTTTCTAAGTTTATAATAAACACTTAGAAACTGGCAAATACACAAAATTCAACACTCTTCATTTTCCATCTGTATTTTATACAGTCTTGGGCCACATTACTCATCACATCAGCCTTTCATCCTTGTGAAGTGGATCTTTTTGGTTTCTCCTGATAAATCACTTCCTAAATTTCTCCTGATTCTCCTTTGTCTTAGCACTGGTGTTCTTCAATTAAAGCTTATCCCAAAGGCCATAAAAACTTGCTTGACAATCACTGCTCTCAAAAACTCTTTCCATTGCAAAACATCTACATTCCTATGGTCCAGTCCTTGTAATTCACTACTCATTGATAGAATCATTTGTAATTATATAACAGTAACATAATTGTGTACTATTTATACTGAAGACACTGTTTGGATACTAAACAACAAATTGTATTTAATCCTCCCAGAAACCAAATGAGGCAGACATCTTTTTAGAAAAGGAGGGGCAGATATTCTCCCCAGCAATCACAGGCATGCTCGTGATGTTGACCAGCCTATTCCCCTGTGAAGAATGTGAGATTTTTAACTTCTATAGTACCTAGGTATGTATGCATGTGTATTAACACTAAATAGTGACTGGCACAATGCCAAAATTAAATTGTAATTCTATATAGATATACATGGTCTCATTTCACAATTACCTTGAGATCTGAAAGGAAATCAGAAAGGACCACACGAGTGAATGAAAGTTCTCTACATCATCACATTTATGTGATATCTGAGAGTTCCACAAGAGCCAAATCAGTTAATATTTGGATGTCCAGGCATTTTGACTTTAGCTTATATTGCAGATACAACTTTTACATTTATTGTGACTCTTCCTTCCACCTTTCCAAAAAGGTGAATCCAGAAGGGTGCAGGATGGCAGACAAAAACAGAAATGATGGAAAGATAATTACATGCTCAACCACCCCAGAACAATTGCTCCAAGACCTGATATAGTGAGAAGGATGCCATGAATCATGAGGCAAAAGACAGCTTCAGAGTTAAGTGGCTAACCACAGAAAACTGCGTGGAAGCCAATTAGCCCTTGAGAGAGACAGACTCCACAAATGCACAGCACACATTTTTTAACCACTCACCTGGGAACAGGAGATAGTAATTGCACAAATGAGATCATGAAAGTGTTTACCCTGCGTCCATATCAGGAGATGCTGGCACAATGTTAACTGTGCCAAGAATACAAGATAAAAATAAAAAAAAGTGAGTGATTACATACTCCAGATGAATTTACTGCCAACCCTAAAAATAACTTTCTTGCCCAGTTTAAGTCTGATGGTATTTTCAGCGCTACAATAGTAGAAAAACAAAGCAAAAAAACACCCCAAACAATATATCTTTCTTTCTTTCATGCTTTCCTCTCTTCCTCCCTATTCATGCTCACTCACACCAATAACAGGAAAGAACATGTATATAGTATAGGGGTGGGCTAGGTGTCTAAAACGACTTTCTGTGAATCTGTTCTATACAAACATCTTTCAGATAGATGGCCAAAGACTTCTATGAAGTGCATGGGATCCAAACCTTTGACTCTTCTTTATATTTCATATCCAGTATTTTGTTTATTAGAAAACTAATGAATAGTGAAGTACTGATTCATTAGTGATAACACCTCTTACTATCATTATCAGCTTAGAAGTTGCTGCCATAAAATGTCCTCCTTGTCTCCATTTTGACAAATTCAATGTAATTTAAAAAATCATTTGATTCATACTTTCTTTTTCTTTAAACAATATTCAGTGCCCTTGAATCACATTTCTAAAGATTTTTATTTTTTTGCTTTGACAAGTTCACACTTGCAGTAGGCATTTATACATCATTCCCAAATAATGTTCCGAAAAGAAATCCCAACATGGTACAAAGCTATTAATACTATTTATATAGCTACATGGGTTTCTCAGATGGCACTAGGGGTAAAGAACCCACCTGCCAATGCCAGAGACTCAAGAGATGTGGAGTCAATCCCTGGGTTGGGAAGATCCCCTGTAGGAGAGCCTGGCACCCCACTCAGTCTTCTTGCCTGTAGAATCCCATGGACAGAGGAGCCTGGCGGGCTACAGTCCACGGGGTCGCAGATGCAGTCACAACTGAAGTGACTTAGCCTGCCTACATGCAAATGTATAGCTACATACTGTGAATTTAAAGAGGGTGAATTACTTTAGGCAAAGAAGAATGTGTCTATGAGTTAGGCCATGTACAGAGGACCCTGGTGGGCTGCAGTTCACGGGGTAGCAAACAGTCACACATGACTGAGTGACTGATTACACACGAATTAGCCTAAACATATACAATATCATGGTAAGCTTTATATGTCACTTAAAACTAAACAAAACTTTCCTTTTAGTATTTATCCATGATAATGAATTTTCTTTAGCTACTTACACCACTGAGCATAGGAAGTTGAGATTAAATGTATATTCTAACTGGTTCATGAACTATATTTGTACCTTTAAGTCCACTTTGACTTAGACTGCATAGTCATGTGATTTGCAATTAATACTGTATGGTAACATTCTTTAGATACAATGTGCCATAAGAGAAAATGACAAAAACTCTTTTTAAAAATTATACATACATTTTTGTGTAGAAAGAGTTTCGTTTTGTTGCTAATTTGGAAACTATACCATAGGAGAGGTTTTAAAGGCAATTAACTTTTAGGAAATAAGTAAAAACAACTAGATTAAAAAAACAAATCTCTAATGTAAATACAGAAGGTCTTACCTTATAAATAGACTATTTTGATGAAAATTCATTTATAAGTCAGTAGTTCAAAAGTTGGTGTACATGCTTACGCAGGCTTCCCTGGTGGCTCAATGGTGAAGAATCCTCCTGCCAATGCAGGGGACACTAGTTTCGTCTCTGGATTGGGAAGTTCCCCTGGAGGAGGAAATGGCAACCCACTCCAGTATTCTTGCCTGGAGAATCCCATGGACAGAGGAGCCTGGCGGGCTACAGCCCATGGGGTTGTAGAAGAGTCAGACACAACTGAGTGACTAAAATCACACCGCCATACATACTTATAGGGCTAGCAAAGGTGAAAACATTTGTTAAGTCTGACACACTATAACTAAAAACCGTGGAGAAGGACATTCTTAAAATAAGATTTTAGTGCTTATTTCCTAACTCTTGAACTCCTTTACTACTCCACGTAGTTGTTCAGTCCCTAAATTGTGTCCAACTCTTTGTGACCCCATGGACTGTACTACACCAGGCTTCCCTGTCCTTCCCTATCTCCCGGAGTTTACTGAAATTCACATTCATTGAGCTGGAAATGCTATCTAACCATCTCATCCTCTGCTCCCCCCTTCTCTGTTTGCCTTCAATCCTTACCAGCATCGGGGTCTTTTCCAATGAGTCAGTCTTCACATCAGTTGGCCAAAGTACTGGAGCTTCAGCTTCAGCATAGTCCTTCCAATGAAATTCAGGGTTGATTTCCTTTAGTGCCTCAGTAAGTATTCTAAATTTATGACAATATGGTTATTAAGTAAAAGAACAATCTGAAAAATAACATCTACAGGGTGATGACATTTGAGTGAGAAATGTTAAGTTTAAATAAAACCATATATTTATCTATATGTTTAAATACTTGTGTGACAAATAGTATCTTAAAATATTCTTTCAGTTTCTCTATATTTCTCATTCTCTTATGCAAACCCCAAGGACATTTTCTGCTTCAGGAAACAGAAATATAAATTCAAGGAAACTCCTAACTGATGTCTAGGATAGAAAGATTTGAGTTTGTGCTCCAAGAGACAATTTTTTCTGCTCACAGAAAAAATTGAAATGAAAGTGTGTTCAGAGAGAAAGGAGCCAGAGACCAAGGTCTTCAGTTGAAAAAGAGGAAGGCTATCAATAGGACCAAGGAGTGCAGAAGAAGGACCTTGAGCTGAGCTTGTGCTAGTGCCAAGAGAGACACCTTCCATCCAGCCTTGCAGATGTTTGTAATTCTCTGAGCACAGGGTCTGAGAATGGAACACCATGTGTGGGGATGATCAGAAAAGAAGCACCCAAGTCAGTTCAGTTCAGTTTAGTCACTCAGTCATGTCCGACTCTTTGCCACCCAATGGTCACACCAGACCTCCCTGTCCATGAACAACTCCTGGAGTTCACTCAGACTCATGTCCGTTGAATTGGTGATACCATCCAACCATCTCACCCTCTGTTGTCCCCTTCTTCTCCCACCTTCAATCTTTCCCAGCATCAGAATCTTTTCAAATGAGAAAGCTCTTTGCCTCAGGTGGCCAAGTATTGGAGTTTCAGCTTCAACATCAGTCCTTCCAATGAACATTCAGGACTGATCTCGTTTAGGATGGGCTGGACGGATCTCATTGCTGTCCAAGGGACTCTCAAGAGTCTTCTCCAACACTACAATTCAAAAGCATCAATTCTTCCATGCTCAACTTTCTTTATAGTCCAACTCTTACATCCATACATGACTACTGGAAAAACCATAGCCGTGACTAGATAGAACTTTGTTGGCAAAGTAATGTCTCTGCTTTTTAATATGCTATCTAGGTTGGTCGTAACTTTCCTGCCCAGGAGCAAGCATCATTTAATTTCATGACTGAAATCACCATCTGCAGTGATTTTGGATCCCAGAAAATTAGCTAGCCACTGTTTCTCCATCTATTTGCCATGAAGTGATGGGATCAGATGCTATGATCTTAGTTTTCTGAATGTTAAGTTTTACGCCAACTTTTTCACTCTCCTCTTCCACTTTCATCAAGAGGCTCTTTAGTTCTTCTTCACTTTCTGCCATAGGGTGGTGTCATCTGCATATATGAGGTTATTGATATTTCTCCTGGCAATCTTGATCCCAGCTTGTGCTTCCTCCAGCCCAGTGTTTCTCATGATGTACTCTGCATATAAGTTAAATAAGCAGGGTGACAATACACAGCCTTGACGTACTCCTTACCCTATTTGGAACCAGTCTGTTTTTCCATGTCCAGTTCTAACTGTTGCTTCCTGACTCACATACAGATTTCTCAAGAGGCAAGTCAGGTGGTCTGATATTCTCTTCTCTTGAAGAATTTTCCACAATTTATTGTGATCCACCCCCAGAGAAGGCAATGGCACCCCACTCCAGTACTTTTGCCTGGAAAATCCCATGGATGGAAAAGCCTGGTAGGCTGCAGTCCATGGGGTCGCTGAAGGTCGACACGACTGAGTGACTTCACTTTGACTTTTCACTTTCATGCATTGGAGAAGGAAATGGCAACCCACTCCAGTGTTCTTGCCTGGAGAATCCCAGGGACAGGGGAGCCTCGTGGGGTGCCGTCTATAGGGTCACACAGAGTCAGACACGACTGAAGTGACTTAGCAATTGTGATCCATACAGTCAAAGGCTTTGACATAGTCAATAAAGCAGAAATAGATGTTTTTCTGGAATTCTCTTGCTCTTTTGATGATCCATCAGATGTGGGCAATTTGATCTCTGGTTCCTCTGCCTTTTCTAAAATCAACTTGAACATCTGGAAATTCATGGTTCATGTGTTTTTGAAGCCTGGCTTGGAGAATTTTGAACATTACTTTGCTAGCGTGTGAGATGAGTGCAATTGTGCTGTAGTTTGAGCATTCTTTGACATTGTCTTTCTTAGGGATTAGAATGAAAACTGACCTTTTCTGAGTCAGTTAGGGATTTCTAAAGACTGTCAGCAATGGCAAAATGCAGGGGAAAATCCTAAAATGAAACACATCAAAGGGAATAATCTTAACATCAAGGGTGGCTTGTAGAACTGGGGGATGAAGGACTCAGGGTGAATTTTTCCATTATTTCTGATTTAAAGATTTATGAAAAGAAAATATCCTTTTAGTGTTTTGTGTAATTAAAATAATTTTAAATCTGAGAAGTTGGAATCAAATATTTAAGAAAACATTTTATTGACAGCTGATTATTTTTAAAAGAGAAAGTTTGGAAAGTTATGGGCTATATGTTTGTCTCCTTACACTCCCCTCTCCCCTACAGACTCAATTCATATGCAATTCTGACCTCCAAAGTGAGATATTAAGAGGTGGCCTTTGGAAGGTGATTAGGTTATGGGGTGGAGCCCTCAGGATTTGGATTTGTGCCTTTATAGAAGAGACCTCAGAGATCTCTCTCTTTCCTGCCACAACTGAAGACATTGTAAGAGGACAGTAAACTATGAACTAGGAAACTAGCTCTCACCAGAAACTGAATCAGCCAGTACCTTGATCTTAGACAGTGGGAAACAAATTCTGTTGTTCATGAGCCATTAATCTGTGGTAGTTTATTATTACAGCCTGCATGGACTAAAAAGGGAAGCAAGTAAGATATTTACTGAAATTCTAAATGGTTCTTTTGAGTATTGCTAAAAGAATTATAATTTGTGCTAGTCAGTCACCTGTAATTTCATGGTCAGACATTAATCTCATTTCCTTTGATACAGTCACATCTTTAATTATTTGTAAGAATAATGTATTTGTCAGACATAACTTAGGTTTATTTGAGGAAGATGGGAAAACAGTCAAAACTGGAAGAGAAAAGGGAAGAAAGAAGCTGACTAAAAAGGCTATGTGCACATAATACTTGCAGCTTATTGTTCAATTTCTGTATGCTAGCTGGTAATGATATCCTTTTATATAAATTATATAACTAACTATTCAAAATAACTTTACTAGATAGGTGTTATTATCACTGCATTTTTACAATTGAGGGACAAAAATCTAAGTAACTTGTTCAAGGTCATAGAACTTTAAGTGGTAAAGAAAAGTAAACCTAGAACGTCTACCTGTAGAACAGTACTGAGAGCCTACTATCACATTTATTTCATTTTATATAATAATAATTTGCATAAATGAAATAAACTGAAGCTAGATATTGAAAGACAGAGAATGTGGAATATATCAATATAAAAGAAATGATACAAGAAATCTATTTTGGATCAACGTCTTCCTCAAATTGACACTAGGTGGCAGTCGTGGCTCAGGACGACTTCTTGTCAGGAACAAGAGGGTTAAATAATAGGGTTTGGAGTGGTTATGAACAGGAAACTGGGCGGACCAGAAACTGTACAACCTCGTTCAAATGTGTGAGATGTTTATAAGTCATATACAACTCTTAAAGGGACATTTCTTACTTTGGGTTAAGATAAGTGTGGACTATCTTTTAACATGTTAATTACTTCCTTCTGTGAACCTCAAAAGCTGTGTCTACAATGACTAATATCATTAACTTGATAAGGAAATAATCCCATTCCCAGTATCATTTGTATATACAAGTTGATAAAAAGACTCCATCCTTTTGCTCCAGGGTCATTATGAAAAAGATGACAATGCAATCAAGATGAAAATAGAAACAACTATGCCATTGTGGAGAGCTGACTCATTTGAAAAGACCCTGATTGCTGGGAAAGATTGAGGGCAGGAGGAGAAGGGGACAACAGAGGATGAGATGGCTGGATGGCATCACCGTCTCGATGGACATGGGTTTGGGTGGATTCCGGGAGTTGGTGATGGACAGGGAGGCCTGGTGGGCTGCAGTTCATGGAGTCGCAAAGACTTGGACATGACTGAGCGACTGAAATGAACTGAACCGGAGTATAATCAAGTGATATCTAACTAAGGAATCTAGAATTACTGAGCCTCATCTTTGCCTAACTGCTTTGCCACCGTGAAGTTCCTGAGAAAGATTTACTCACAGTGTGAAAGTTACTCAGTCATGTCCAGCTCTTTGTGACCCCATGGACTATACAGTCCATAGAGTTCTCCAAGCCAGAATACTGGAGTGGGTATCCCTTCACCAGTAGATCTTCCTAACCCAGTAATTGAATCAGGGTTTCCTGATTGCAGGCAGATTCTTTACCAATTATGCTATCAGGGAAGCCAGATATACTCACAAGAAGAAAATAAAAATGATCAACAAGTCCCACCTCTTCTTTATAAATTAAGTAACAGCTATTTGGGCTTCCCAGTGGCACTAGTGCTAAAGAATCCTGCAATGCAGGAGACATAAGAGACGCAGGTCCATACCTGAGTCAGGAAGATCCCCTAGAGGAGGGCATGGCAACCCAGTCCAGTATTCTCACCTGGAGAATCCCATGCACAGAGGACCCTGGTGGACTACAGCCCATGGCATCACACAGAATCGAATATGACTGAATTGACTAGGCAGCAGTAGCAGCTAATTACCTCCAATTTGGAGCTTGCTGGAAGACTGGATTAATAAATGATTTGGGCTCACGAACTAAGTGAAACTTGGGCCACTTTTAGATCTCTATTCTTACTACCAATTGGTTTCCAAAATGAAATAAATGATTTTATCTAATAGTCTAAATTCTTCCTGGCCTGTACGACAGGATGAGAGCTCAGGATGGCTAGCCTGCATGAAGAGGCCAGGTCTGGGCTCATGTTTCCCTATGGAGGCAGGGCAAGAACAGAAAATATAGGAGCAAAATCTGAGAGAGAGAGCCACACTCAAGTGTTGGGACTTTTTGCACAAAGTGACCATGAAACTGGTAAATGGGATCTAATCACTATTCTGGAAACTGTTGCGATCAAAATAACAACTCTACATTTGGTCAAGTGGTCCGAGTCATGTGAGGAGAGGAGTGAGAACTATGTCCCTCCATCACTACACATACAAATAAAGATAACGGTATGCATTTTATTGTTTTTAGACCTATACTACTCTGTGCAAGAGCCATAGTCATCAGCAGCTATTGAGAGCTTGAAAATGTTAATGAGGAACAGGTGAGACTGAGGCATTGAATCCTTTATTTGATTTTATTTTAGTTAATTTCCATTTAAAACCTGAAACAGTGTAGATTACTTTTCTGTAGGAAACTATTGCTTTACTATAACAGTAATATTTCATAAAGTTTGCTATTATAGCGGAGAAGGCAATGGCACCCCACTCCAGTACTCTTGCCTGGAAAATCCCATGAACGGGGGAGCCTGGTAGGCTGCAGTCCATGGGGTCGCCAACAGTCGGACAAGACTGAGCGACTTCACTTTTACTTCTCACTTTCTTGCATTGGAGAAGGAAATGGCAACTCACTCCAGTGTTCTTGCCTGAAGAATCCCTGGGACGTGGGAGGCTGCTGGGCTGCCGCCTATGGGTTCACACAGAGTCGGACACGACTGAAGTGACTTAGCAGCAGCTATTATAGTAAGTATGTTGATAGCATATCCTTTCTAGTGTGAATGAAGTGGATCAGTCGTGTCCAACTCTTTGAGAACCCATAGACTGTAGCCTACCAGGCTCCTCTGTCCATCGGATTTTCCAGGCAATAGTAGATTGCCATTTTCTTCTCCAGCGGAAATTCCCAACCCAGGGATCGAACCTGGGTCTCCCACGTTGTAGACAGACACTTTACCATCTGAGCCACCAGGGAACTCACCAGGGAAGGATGTGTGATAGCACATCCTTTCTACTACTGTGGATGCATACATCATATCAATCAAACCAATGTCAATGGATTGATTCAACTCAGATGATTTTTCTAATGTGTTTACATGAATTTTTTATTCAGGCAGCACAAGTGCTACCTATTTAAATTGTAATCAGTATTTAAATGAAATATGATTTTAAAAATAATATATTTAAATTATTGTTTGCATTAGAATACGTATGGCTAATTTGAAAATTTAAAATAAATATATACATTTGATACAAGGCTGTTTGTAAAAGAAGCTAGTTTATTTTTTGTAACTTAAAAAAATAATCACAATTTATTTCCTCACAGTTATTCAATTTGAGTAGGAGTTGGTAGAAATGGCTTATCTCCACTCTCGACTTGATAGAGTTGGCTGGGGAAATTTACCTGGAGCTGAGCGAGGATCCAAGATGGGTGCATTCATACGTCCACTGCCTCTGTGCTGGAGTGGCTGGACTGGGACTAAGCCTATATCTCTTTTCTCCTTCTTTAATAATTTAGTCTAAGTGCTTATTTGGTGTCTGGGTCCCAGGAAAGTCAGAGTGGAGGCTGCTGGGCCTCGTAAGGACTTATCCCAGAACTGACAGAGTATAACATTTGCCACATTTTCCTGGTCAAAGCAAGTCCAAAGGCAAGTCCAGTTTCAAGGGGAGGTGAACTGGATCCTACCTATTAAGAAGAGGATCAGCATGAACATAAAGGGTTGAAATGAGTCATTGTAGCTATCATCTCAGATAATCTTCCTTTCTTTCTTGGTGGCTCAGATGTAAAAAAAAAAAAAAAAAATCTGCCTGGAATGCAGGAGACTGAGTTCAATCCCTGGGTTAGGAGTATCCCCTGGAGGAGGAAATGGCAGCCCACTCCAGCATTCCTGACCAGGAAATCCCATGGCCAGAGGGACCCAACAGGCCTCAGTCCCTGGGGCTGGAGAGTCAGACACAACTGAGCAACTCCTCTTTCAGATAATTTATCACATGTGCTCTGGTATAAAAAGTCAGAGGAACAAAGTGGAATTTCCGATGAGATCTAGCACTGTTGAGAAAGTCTATTTTTTTTTTTTTTTTTTTTTACTTTACAATACTACATTGGTTTTGCCATACATTGACATGAATCTGCCACGGGTGTATATGAGTTCCCAATCTTGAACCCCCCTCCCACCACCCTCCCCATATCATCTCTCTGGGTCATCCCAGTGCACCAGCTCCAAGCATCCTGTATCCTGTATTGAACCTAGACTGGCAATTCGTTTAAAGAAAGTCTATTTTACAGGAGATCTAGTATTTGAAATCTGCCAGAACTGTAGGGCTGAGGCAAGGAGAAGGAATACCCTGAGCTCTCTCTTCTTGCTGCTTGTTTCCTGCTTGTAAAAGGGAGTCCGGTTTATACCATCCACAGACATGCACCCCACCTCTCCAGAAGCAGATCAGAAAAAGCCCTATTGAATAGAATGGGAATGGGAAAGCCCTTGAAGACAAATAGCATATTTTTTATTATCCATTTTTCATATTAGAATGTGAGTTTAATCAATGGAGAAGAACATCCATCTTGATCATGATGGATTCCCTGGGTCTAAGAAGTATCTGGCATCTCAATAAATTATGTTGAATGAATTGAGTTCATTTATCTGAGAAGGAGTCATAAACTTGACCTTGCTTCTTTCTGATACAGCAGAGGAAACATCTGAAAGATGGCAAGATGGAGGTAAATGAGAAATGAGATCAGCTTTGTCCTAAGACTGTAGCTTCACTTTGGGGCTGGTCATGGTATAAGCATGATGCAGAAGGATGTGTGATAGCCCATCCTTTCTAGTACTACGGAGGCAAAGAGCATATCAATCAAAGCAATGTCAATGGATTGATTCAATTCAGATGATTTTTTTAATGTATATCATGAATTTTTTTATTCAGGCATCACAATTTCCACCTATGTAAACTGGAATCAGTATTTAAATGAAATATGATTTTAAAAAGAATATACTTAAATTATTTTTTGAATAGATAGAGAAATATAACATGTTCATGGATCGGAAGAAATCAATATAGTGAAAATGAGTATACTTCCCAAAGGAATCTACAGATTCAATGGAATCCCTATCAAGCTACCAGCAGTATTTTTCACAGAATTAGAACAAATAATTTCAAGATTTGTATGGAAATACAAAAAACCTCGAATAGCCAAAGCAACCTTAAGAAAGAAGAATGGGACTGGAGGAATCAACCTGCCTGATTTCAGGCTCNACTGGAGCCGATTATACAGAGTGAAGTAAGCCAGAAAGAAAAGCACCAATACAGTATACTAACATATATGTATGGAATTTAGAAACTTGGTAATGATAACCCTGTATGCGGGACAGCAAAAGAGACACAGATGTATAGAATGAACTTTTGGACTCTGAGGGAGACGAAGAGGGTGGGATGATTTGGGAGAATGGCACTGAAACATGTATACTATTATGTAAGAAATGAACTGCCAGTCTATGTTTGATACAGGATACAGGATGCTTGGGACTGGTGCACGGGGATGATCCAGAGAGTTGATATGGGGAGGGAGGTGGGGAGGAGGGTTCAAGATTGGGAACTCATGTACACCTGAGATGGAAAATAAAATAAAATAAAATAAATAATATACTTAAATTATTTTTGCATTAGAATAAGTATGGCTAATTTTAAAATTTAAAATAAATGTATACATTTGGTACAAGGCTGTTTGAAAAAGAAGCTAGTTTTTTTTTTTTTTTTGTAACTTAAAAAAATAATCACGATTTATTTCCTCACAGTTATTCAATTTGAGTAGGAGTTGGTAGAAATGGCTTATCTCCACTCTCGACTTGATAGAGTAGTCTGGGGAAATTTACCTGGAGCTGAGCGAGGATCCAAGATGGGTGCATTCATACGTCCACTGCCTCTGTGCTGGAGTGGCTGGACTGGTGAGTGTTGGACTAGGCCTATATCTCTTTTCTCCTTATTTAATAATTTAGTCTGAGCGCTTATTAGGTGTCTGGGTCTCAGGAAATCAGAGTGGAGGCTGCTGGGCCTCGTAAGGACTTATCCCAGAACTGACAGAGCATAACATTTGCCACATTTTCCTGGTCAAAGCAAGTCCAAAGGCAAGTCCAGTTTAAAGGGGAGGTAAACTGGATCCTACCTATTAAGAAGAGGATCAGCATGAACATAAAGGGTTGAAATGAACCACCGGTAGCAATCATCTCAGATAATCTTCCTTTCTTCCTTGGTGGCTCAGATGGTAAAAAAGAAAATCTGCCTGGAATGCAGGAGACTGGGTTCAATCCCTGGGTTAGGAGTATCCCCTGGAGGAGGAAATGGCAGCCCACTCCAGCATTCCCACCAGCAAATCTCATGGGCAGAGGGACCTGACAGGCCTCAGTGCCTGGGGCTGCAGAGCCAGACACAACTGAGCAACTCCTCTTTCAGATAAGTTACCACATGTGCTTTGGTATAAAAAGTCAGAGGAAGAAAGTAGAATTTCTGATGAGATCTATCACTGTTGAGAAAGTCTTTTTTTTTTTTTTTAACTTTACAATACTATATTGTTTTCACCATACATTGGCATGAATCTGCCATGGGTGAATATGAATTCCCAATCCTGAACACCCCTCCCACCACTCTCCCCATATCATCTCTCTGGGTCATCCCAGTGCACCAGCTCCAAGCATCCTGTATCCTGTATTGAACCTAGACTGGCAATTCGTTTAAAGAAAGTCTGTTTTACAGGAGATCTAGTATTTGAAATCTGCCTGAACTGTAGGGCTGAGGCAGGGAGAAGAAATACCCTGAGCTCTCTCTTCTTGCTGCTTGTTTCCTGCTTGTAAAAGGGAGTCCGGTTTTTACCATCCACAGACATGCACCCCACCTCTCCAGAAGCAGATCAGAAAAAGCTATTGAATAGATTGGGAATGGGAAGACCCTTGAAGACAAACAGCATCTTTTTTATTATCCATTTTTCATATTAGAATATGAGTTTAATCAATGGAGAAGAACATCCATCTCGATCTTGATGGATTCCCTGGGTCTAAGAAGTATCTGGCATCTCAATAAATTATGTTGAATGAATTGAGTTCATTTATCTGAGAAGGAGTCATAAACTTGACCTTGCTTCTTTCTGATACAGCAGAGGAAACATCTGAAAGATGGCAAGATGGAGGTAAATGAGAAATGAGATCAGCTTTGTCCTAAGACTGTAGCTTCACTTTGGGGCTGGTCATGGGATAAGCATGATGCAGATGGATGTGTGATAGCCCATCCTTTCTAGTACTACGGAGGCAAAACTCATATCAATCAAAGCAA
This sequence comes from Neotragus moschatus, assembly GCA_006410615.1. Classification (NCBI taxonomy): domain Eukaryota; kingdom Metazoa; phylum Chordata; class Mammalia; order Artiodactyla; family Bovidae; genus Neotragus; species Neotragus moschatus. Next base: position 131,021 of record SJYA01002974.1, read on the forward strand.
TGTCAATGGATTGATTCAATTCAGATGATTTTTTAAATCTCTTTACAGGAATTTTTATTGTTTTTATTATATAATTATGTAATAAAAGTATACACTAAATTTATTATAAATTATATGATAAAATTTTAGAATAAAATATAATTTTTATTATTCAGGCAATACAAGTGCTACCTATGTAAATCGTAATCAGTGTTTAAATTGAAATATGATTTTAATAATAATATACTTAAATTATTTTTGCATTAAAATAAATATGGCTAATTTTAAAATTTAAAATAAATGTATACATCTGATACAAGGCTGTTTGAAAAAGAAGCTAGTAGTTTGATAGGAAGAGTAAAGAAAGAAACTAGAGGAATATAAGTCAAAATTTAATAATGACAGACAATTAAATCTTGGCATGCAGATCAAAACAAAACAGTGGCTTGATTGCTGTAGAAATTTTTTAAGGATAATAAAGTGAAGAAAAATTGGGATATTTTTAGAAAACGCATAGTAAA